>BGNK01002295.1:0-32643 GCA_003297005.1 Symbiodinium sp. clade A Y106 | reverse complement strand
TTATAAACAGTAAACCCTATACCCTATAAACCCTAAACCCTATACCCTATAAACCCTAAGCCTTATAAACAGTAAACCCTATACCCTATAAACCCTAAACCCTATACCCTATAAACCCTGAGCCTTATAAACAGTAAACCCTATACCCTATAAACCCTAAACCCTATACCCTATAAACCCTAAGCCTTATAAACAGTAAACCCTATACCCTATAAACCCTAAACCCTATAAACCCTATAAACCCTAAGCCTTATAAACAGTAAACCCTATACCCTATAAACCCTAAACCCTATAAACCCTATAAACCTCAAAAGTTTGGCTCAGGCTTCGAGTCAGGCCACCAGCGGGGGCAGCAGTTTGACACTCCCGCTGGCCCATTCTTTTTGGCGAGAGCTGTGATATTTAGTACAGCCTGTAAGAGACGTCAGCGCTGGTGTTAAGGGTTCCATTACGGGTTTACATGACCACCCTGTTCATGTCCGAATACGTAATAGCGCTATACTTGTTCTATGTGAGTGTACGGCAGTTTGGTGTTTAGCTCCCAGGTTTTGGTCCTTAAAAGGGCTTCCATATGGTTCAAGAGATGCAACAGCATCCCCCCCCGAAGCCCTACTGTTCCGACTGTGGCTGGTTTGTTGGTTTCGGCCTTTTAAGTTTCTTACCTTGAGTTAGTAGGGAATGGAGGAATGGTAGTAATAGTAGTTATAATTGTACCCCATTCCTCCATTCCCTGCTAACCAAAGGTAAGGTTTAGGTTCAGGGTCGACCTTCAGACAGGAGTTGGTCCACCCATAGGCCCCAAAGTAGTTCCTTTTTAGGATTACCTTATAGAATTCTAAATATGAACCCCCCAAAGGAACTACTTTGGGACCTATGGGTAGAGTGTGGATTTCTATTGTTTACGGATGTCCTGTGTCTTTGAGCATCTCAGAATAGTTTGGGCTCGGTAGGATTAACACGGTTCGGGGGCTTAGCGGTTTAGCTTTTATGGGGTTCAGGGGGTTTAAGTTTAGGAGTTCAGGGTGTAGGGTTTGGGCAGTTAGGATTTAGTCAAGCTTTCAGCCACAGGTGAATCTGTTTCGATGACGGTCTACCCAGAGACTCCAATACCCCTTAATTTTGGAATATACATTTTTTGTCTTCTTAAGGATCCTACTATAATTTAAGGTATAGTCCTTAATTCAGGGATATTGGAGTCTCTGGGTATACTATCTATCTAAGATTGCGGTGTGCTATCAGAATTGGAGGTGGCTAGACTACTTGTTCTCGGGTATGCAGGTGATGTATGACCCCTGAAGGTCTTGCAGCCGAACGTCGACCCTCCCAATCACCCTCTATGTTACCTGGATAGTCCCAGTACTTATACGGGTCATTGAAGGATGGTCCTGCAATTCCTTACTTTAGTGAACACTAGAGCTTACAAAGCCGATCCTGCTTTATTGGTCACTCGCCAAGTGGAATCCACATTTATGCCACTTCGGCGCGGGGTCCGGTCGACATGCCAGTCTCATCGTAACGGCCTGGACTGCTAGAACGGCTCCTAGGCTAAGAGGCACACCGACACCCTAAAACTTAATGCGTGACTGGGTTAGAATGCCCTAAACCCTGAACCCTAAACCCAAACCCTAAGCCTAAAACTAAAAGCGTAATTCGATGAAGTCCTTCGCCGACGGTGCGCGCCGTACTGCCGGCCGGACCCCTCTCTCAAAGAGCCCAGGTACCTTCGTCTGCCCTCAGAGCTTCCGAAAATTAGGTGTACCTTATTTTCGGGGTCCCCAAAATAAGGACCCAACTTTTTAGGGCACTATATTGGGGTCCCCGATTTTCGGAAACCCCTTCATAAGAAGCCCTGCTACAGCTCAGGTCAGGATTTCGGGTAAGTGCGCAGCCTATGCCCATGAAAGGTGGTTTAGGGTTTGGGGTTTAGGGTTTAGGGGGGATGGTTTTTTAACCATCGCGAACATGTCGCTGGGCTCGTGAAATGATGCACCCGGATTTGAGGTGTAAGTCCTGGAAATGCCCAAATCTTAAGTTCCCTGTGAATTTCCATGCTAACCCTGATTATCAAACCTTACGATAGTATCCGATAGAAGTGATGGAACCCTGTTGCAACAATTTTTGAGACCGCATTCTAAAGCATAGACTGGCAAAGACGCAAAGCTTGGCTGCCCGCAACCCCCAAGGTCCAAAACACTGAACCCTGCTTGAGACTTAGAAGTGTTGTTGTCGGGGGCTAACTCTTGCAGTCCACTTCGGAGTTTCTGTATAAGAGATACCTCTGCAAACATGCTACGACTGTAAGAGTTCTTGGGCTCTCCATGCCCTAACCCGATGTAAGGCTAAGGGCACAAAGCATTCATTGCATTCGGAGTTAGTTTGAGGAGTAGTTGCTCATCAGGTACTTTGAGACCCCTAATTAATCCCTAAACCCCCAAACCCCTAAACCCCTAATCCCTAAACCCCAAACCCCTAAACCCCTAATCCCTAAACCCTAATCCCTAAACCCCTAAACCCTAAACCCCTGAACCGCTAAACCCCTAAACCCTAAGACTCTAAGACTCTAAACCCCCAAACCCTATGGAGACCCTCTGGGTAAGTCCCAAGTAGTCTGCGGGCCTCGGTCCCCGCATCTACTCTGAAGCCCGCACCCATGGGCCCCCATGCAAGGGTTCCCTAGAAGTAGAGTAGGTAACCTTTAACCTTTTTGGGATAGTATAATCCCTGTATAATCCTTGTATTATGAAAAAGGTTAACCTTTAGTTCCCCATGGTACCCGACAAGTAGGGTTCCATACCATCGGCTATTGAAGTTTTATCAACTTGTGTTGTTCCTATATTGTGATGATCTTGTCATTACAACCATTACAGCTTTGTGTTAGTGTTCGGTATGGCTTTCAGGTCAAGAGTCAAGGGTTTGGGTTGCAAGGGCGTCGGTTTCTGCCTAACGCCTGAACTTACAACCCCGAGGACCCGATCTGCAGAGGCCACGACCCGAAGCCCCAAATCCTATAGGGTTTAGGGTTTATAGGGGTTTAAGGGTTTAGGGTTTACGCTACACCCTACACCAACAAAAACCGAGCTCAAAAGCCTGCAAGCCTTTCTGGCGATCGCTGCTTGCCGAAGATGCTGCAGCCTGTTCCTTGAACTTAGTACGTAGCTGAGTAGGGAACCTCTAACCTTGTGGGCTTCATATGGGAGTTTCCGATAATAGGGGTACCTTTATTTTGGGGTCCTTATAATAAGGATCCTGCTATTTAGTCTACTATATTGGGGTCCCCTATTTTCGGAAACTCCCATATAACTCTGCCATAATTGGCTTGGTTAAAACCCTAAACCCTTAAACCCCTAAACCCTTAAACCCCTAAAACCCTAAACCCTAAAACCCTAAAAGGCCCTAAACCCTAAAACCCCTAAACCCTTTTTTGGGCCCTGGGGTACTCAGCCCCTAAGTAAACCTCAGCTCAAACTCTTTAGGTGCCTCCGTTTCCGGAGGGTTCCTTATTATAAATGTACTATAAGGGAACCCCAAACCCTAAACCCTAAACCCTATTATAAATGTACTATAAATGTACTATAAGGGAACCCCAAACCCTGCTCTATCTAAAAAAAGCCTCTATATTAGGTACCTCCGGGGCTCATTGAGGCCCCTCAAACCCCAAACCCTGTAAGCCTCGTATGAGGTGGGCGCTTTTGGGGAAAGGGGCCACTGCACTTTAAAAAAAAAAAACAACGAATTAGGGTCCTTTTTTTTGAGTGTCTCCGGCTCTTTGAGTCCTCTTAAACCCTAAAGCCTAAACCCCAAACCCTAAACCCTAATCCCAAATTAAGGTTCCTTTTCTTAGGTGTCTCCGGCTCTTTGAGCTTAAATTGCAGGGCTCCTGAGGCTCTCGAATAGCGAAGAAGCGACGGCTCACCAGCGCTCACCATTTCGCCGGTCGAGGCTTATAGGGTTTAGGGTTCCTTAACAGGGTACTATGGGAGCTTTAAGGGATCTATAGGGCTTGGGGTTTAGGGGTTAGGGTTTAGGGGTTAGGGTTTAGAGTTTGGGGGTTTAGGGTTTAGGGGTTTAGGGTGTAAGGTTCAGGGTTTGGGGTTTAGGGCTCACCGCTTCATGGGTCGAGTTGCATATGGATGGCTTGGGGATTCTTGGTAGGGCTGGGGAATATATTAGGGGCGACATAAACAACCTAGCGCAGCCTACCTCTTGTGGGGATATTACTGTAACAAAGTTTGTGCTTACATGTTTAGGTGCTTGCTTTGCCTCCCAGTTTACGTTCCTGGGGAGTTGTGAAAAGGCTTGCGGGAGAGGGCCCAGGCTTGTTCCCACTGACCTCGACAGCTGAAAATGGATATCGGGAGCCTATAAGCTGAATTATACCGTGGTTTGTCCGTTGCGCAAAAGAGATTTGCCCATTCATGGGACTATATTCTTAGTAGCTGAGTGGATACACTTTACACTTTTTGGGACAATATACCCACCAGAAATCTGAAAGTGTACACAGTTTGGGGCTTATGAACTCAGCAGCTAAGTATTTTGCTGCCAGGAAATCACAATGAGATACACCCAAATTGTGGGCCTTGGGGGCTGCAGATGGGGTTTAGGATGAAGCTTTGAGATTTTGGTGTTGGCTGTGTGACCCGCCGCTTCTTGATCTCAAACTTTCAATGTGTGCCGTGGACTGCGGGTTCAGAACATCCTGTTGCTTACGATTTTCGGGTTTTGGGTTTAAGGCTATAAAGATTTGTCGGTTTGTCGTTTCATGCAGGGCTTCTAGGATCGACGGCTGTTGGGTTAAGGGTTTAGGGTTTATACCGCCCATGACTTCGAACCAGTTGGCAAGTCGCATAAAAGGTAACTGAAATCTTTTCGGAACTATTCTGGTTCCTACACTAGCTCGTACTCACAAGATCATGGCTTCGCCCCAAACCTCGAGGATAAACTGCACCCCAAAATGGCTTATACGACTCAAGGACCGTATGGCATGAGGACTCATCGTATATGTGCAAAGGGCTCCTACTTTCAAGAGTTAGATGGTCCTGGAGTTTAGGGTTTAGGGTTCCTAAACGCACTTCCAGTGAAAACGGGCTGCTCTGAATTCGAATGTGATTAGAGGAAACATTGCGCTGTGAATTGATTGCTTTCGACGAGCCGTGGCTGCCGCCCCCCACACGTTCCGACATCTTCGCTCATGTCCCTGCTGTTTTGGGTTGAGGTGTTGCAATTATTCCCTCTCTTTCGCGAGCATTACTTGATATGCTTTGGCATGAAGGCTTCCTGCAGTTCGACCTCGACCCAGCGAAAGATCAAACCCCTAAATCCTAGAGTCCTAGAGCATCACAAGCTTTACTCACCGTCTTCCCATGCGCGGAGGCTACAGCCCTGCGACAATCCGTTGCATTCCCTCTTGAGCCTTCTGTAATATAGAACCCTTGTATTTACAGTATGGTATCACCACGGCGTACCAGTCTCTGTATTTACCCATTGTACAGAGCCCCCGCAGAAACTTTTTTGAACCCTTCTACAATTCATTTTTTTGCACGTATGGGCCCCTCGTATCCTGTAGAGGCCTGAAAAATTATCAACATTGTTCCTTGGGGTTCCTATGCTGTAGCTTTGTTATAGTATACACCAAAACGCGATTCTATTTCTGATAGAACTAAACCCTCAACCCTAAACCCCTCGACCTAAGCCCATAATGCCGAAACTCTAAACTGTACCCTAAACCCCTAAACCCTAAACCCTAAACCCCTAAACCCTAAGCCCTAAACCCTCAACCCAGTGGGGGTGTTGGCCACGAGCTTGTGGGAACCGCGGTAGAAGCCCCTGAGTTCCCAGTAGTCCGCGGAGGGCCCTACTTCGCAGGATCACGGTCTAGGGTTGAGGGTTTAGGGATTTCCAAGGATGTGTTTGTTTGTTTGTTTGTTTGTTTGTGTGTGTGCGTTTGTGTTTGTTTTCTGTGTTTTGTTGTTTTATGTTGTGCTTTCCTGTTTGAAAAGTTTAGCCTTCCTTTTCGTGTTTTCGGGTCTATATGGTTTAGGGTTTGCGCTAAGGGGGGTTAGGCTGCTTTTTGCTTTAGTGAGGCGCAAATCCGAAATTACCGGGCCGCAGCCAAACTAACTACAGACTGTTCAGGAATATGCTACATATATATATATATATATGTATATGCACTGTAGCATATATACTGTTAACTTACACACGAGAACACATACAAGTGGAACTACGAGCAGCAATTCAGCATCGGAAGAGACTACAAGAAAGCATACAAGAATAACACGAGGAACGTACAAGACGGGAACGTACAAAACGGCAAAGAGCAAGCTAAGACGTTTACGATCAAAGTACCAGAGTAATAGGTACAACAATCATGACATAACACTACGAGAAACGTGCAGTAACAATAAACACATGCGTGCATATATCTATGTGTATATATATATATGCATATATGGATAAATATATCTAGATATTTTAGGATTTAGGGATTACGGTTCAGGGTTTAGGGATTAGGTTTCAGGGTTTAGGGTTCAGAGTTTAGGGGTTTAGGAATTAGGGTTCAGGGATTAGGGTTTAGGGTTTAGGGCTTGGCGATTAGGAGTTGCGGGGTTTACCTGGACCCGAAAGAACCTACCTTTTTAAGGTTCCCTATGATTTCAAGTCCTTCAAAAGGTAGGTTCTTTGGGGTCTAGGTAGGGTTTAGGATCTAGGGCCTGGGGTTAGGAGTTTAGGCTTAGGGCTTAGGGTGATAGACCATTTTGGGGCTTTGAGGCCTTAGGTAGGGTTTACGAGGGCTTAGGGCGCTGGACCCTTTTAGGCTTCAGATTTTATGGCTTAGGGTGTGAGGTATTTTCCGGCTTTGGGGTTAAGGGCTTAGGAAGTCGCTCACTGGAAGTGGTTTTAGCTAGGCCCATCTCAGGGTTCTAGAAGGGTTTTATAGAGATTCTTACGGGTGTTTTTATGAGAAGCCACAGAAACTGTGAGGCTTCATATTTCGGTCTGAGTTCTTTAGGTATGAGACTTTAGGACTTAGAACTTGGTGCGGTACTAAGGCTCGTGGATGCTACAGTTCTTGCATCCGCTAAGCATGTCGCCTGTTTGTAGAGTTTCGACATAGGACGAAAGGGTCTTACCCTGGCTTTGCAGGTCTTTGATGTTGTTTTGTCAGGTTTCAAGGGGTGCTCCCAGGATTGCAGGGATTATAATGGAAGGCTTATGTATGTATGTATGTATGTACGTACGTACGTACGTAGTAGGTATGTATGTATGTGTGTGTGAGTATCTAATACATGTACATATATATATATATATGTATATATAAGGCATGGGTTTCATAGAGTGCGTCCTCAGGCCCCACAACCTCCAGCACCTAGAGGGTCAGTTTCCGGATTCTCTTTTGCTTAGAGAAAGTTCGCAGATCCTGGAGGTTTGGTCTTTGTCCATCTGTAGCTGCACGGATGCAGCTGCGACACTTAGTCGATCAGAGACAGTGTGCCGGTTCTCAATGCCATAAGCAGCCGTAAAGCTGAGCTCTTCAACCCGCAAGTGTGAGGCTTTGCGTTGTGGACCACAGCCTTGGGGTACATCAACCTTGCTAGTATGATTATATAGAGAGTAAGCATTATGAACTATAAAGGATTGTTTTGGAATAGTAATTAGTAATTCAGATCTCCAGACGAGGTGTAGGGTTTAGGATAAGGGCAAAAGGTGTGGGCCTCTCTACATCGGAGAGAGCCAGCCCACTTGTCTTTGCTAGCTTCGCCTGTCTGCACACATTCTTTGCGTCAAGACTGCCACTGGCATTCCCCTCGTTGCCAGGCAGGAACGGGTTGAGACACAGACAACTGTCTGAATCCTGCTCTACAGGCCAGATGCCACACCCTCACCCTACACTCCTGACCCTAAAGCCTAAACCCCCAAACCCTACCTAGACCCCCCAACTATCCTCTCTTTTACCCCAAATACCCACTATTAGAGACCATAAGGGCTGGCCCTTGGGGGGGGGGGTCCTGGCAGACCTCCGACCCGATAAACCCTAAGCCCCCAACTCAAACGTCTGTCAAACCTGACGCTGGGCCGATAGTTGGTGGGATGAAGGGTTTAGGGTTCAGGGGTTCGGGGTTTGGGGTTCAGGGTTTATGGTTCAGGTTTGGGGTTTAGGGTTCAGGGTTTAGGGTGTAATCTTGGGTGGACTTTGGGGCGTTTAGTTGAGGTTGCAGCATCAGGGGTTGAGGCAGCTTTTCCCATGCCTCGGCTCGACTGATCACAAGAACAGACTCCTAAATATAGGGGCCTAAAAATTACCATTGCAATACTATTTGGGGTTTCTTTTATATTTATAGTATAATGGCCCCGAAAACCCTATTCTAATTTTTAAGGCCCCTATAGTACCACGAATCCTGTCCCAACCCTTCTTTATTTCCACCAAGAACTACATACGTGAAGGATTCGGAGTGTTAAGTGGCGGTAGGGCCTTGGGGCGGTAAGTTGTGCAGCCGCAGTCAGGGGCACTAGCGGTTCAGGGTTTAGGGTTTAGGGTTCAAACGCAGATGCATCTTACTATTAAGCACTCCTTATCGCAGGACTTTGAGTCCCATTTGGCAACCCTAAACCCTAAACCGGGAACCCTAAACCCTATAAAAACCCTGTAGCAATAACTATATTAGTTATAGTAGCAATAGTGGGGACCAAAACCATAGACAAGGACTACTGGGCCCTTAGGGTTTTCTTTATGGTCCCTGAACTCTCAGCCTTCCCCGACACCTTATCAAAGCTTATAAAGCACCCTACAGCTCATTAGGCTCGTTGGAAGTAGGGTTTAGGATTTAGGGTTGGTTGGGAGCAGGGTCCAAAAGCCTACGAGCTATAGGGGGCACTTGGCATTTTACGCTTTGTTACATGGCTTAACTCCGCAATAACCCTAAATCATCCGAAATCAAAGCCTTACGTCTCACACCAGTAACCCCAAATCGTGGAGGTTCGGCTCCGAACGCTGTAGGCGTGTTGCTACCCACTGCCAGGGTCTTTCAGGTCTTTGGCCCCAGGGTCTTTCGGGCCTTCGGCCCCATCTAACCTTAAATCTTGGACCCCATCACTAAACCCTAAACCCTAAACCCTAAACCCTAAAACCCTAAAACCCTAAACCCTAAACCCTAAAACCCTAAACCTAATCCGTTTCCGTAGCGGTGTTAGGAGTTCCTTGCTGGTCAAAGTTGGGTTGTGCGCTGAGATGTTGAGGCAGCCTGGTGTCGCCCCAAATCGTGCAACCAGAGCGATGGAACACTTGGAGCTGCCAGGGGCGGGAAGAGGAGAGTGAAGCAGGGTCTACATGTGGCCTAGAATTTAGTCGAATCTGCATTAGCCTTGCATCATGGAGGGTTTACGGTTTATAGGGGTTTGGGGTAAGGCTGATTAAACGGCCGGGATGCCAGGATGCCTCAGCCTGTGTATGTTTCACATCATCTGCAGCAGATTTTCAAATCGCAATGTGCTGGATGACGTGAGTCCTATGCATCGATTTGCCGGCCGCGTCGTGCATGAGCGGCCGCCTCTAGTCACGGCACCAGGTGTCAGAAGGCCTCACAGTCGAAACTGAGTGATACAGTAAACAGTCTTCAACTTCTTGTGCGCTTGAGTACCTATAGTCTCCATTGTCGTTCATTTTTGGCTTTACCAAATACATACTTAGGGTTTCTATAAGGTACCCCCAAAAAGGAACTACAATGGAGACTATTATGTAGTCTGGCTGTTTCTCAGCCAGGCAAGCCAGCTAGCGGAGAAGGGACCAATACGCGCTACGCACCCATTGCTCGTCATTGCATTGTTGCTGCCTTTGCAATGCTTATGGTTGATCGACTCTATGCCGTTAGCCATAGTTGATCGACAAGCCTGAATAATTGGTTGTTGAATATGTTTGCTTGGGGTTCCTGATCATAAAGTCCACCGTGAAAACCCCCAGACAGTTGCTCACCCACGGTGGTGGAGGAACTTCCTCGCAGCACGATTTCTCATGCGCATAGTACATGAGATATCAAAATGTTCTGCATTAGAATATAGTAGACTATCGTGAAGCGCATTGCCTTGAGAAGTGCAGCGTCTTCTTGATTTCATCCCGGTCCCTCCTTAGAACAATACAGCGCCTTCTTGATTTCATCACGGTTCCTCCTTTAGAACAGCAGCGACATCTACTAGTGCTGTATTTCCCCCCTTTCGCGTTCCGCCGGGGGTTGCGGATTCGTTAGTTTTTGGGTGGCTGTCCAGTAATCGCCAAACTTGGACGAAGTCTTGCAACCGTCAACCCCGGAAGCTAGGCTAGAAAGCTTACAAACCCTAAACGTTAACTCCGAATGCTAGCCCCGAACTACTAAAAACCCCCCCAGGCCTGTTACTTGGCTTTTTGAGCCCGGTATGGACCTTTGGTGCCTCATCTGCAACAACACGAAACCGCCTGGAGGGACTTAAAGTCTCTAACGGTCACTGCTGGCAGAGGTCGCGAAGGACCAGGGTTTAGGGTTTAGGGTTTCGGCCTAAAACCCTAAAAAGCCCCAAACCTAAGGGTTTTGGACTTTCGGGTTTGTGTGTGTGCTTTTTACGGGATCTGCGGGTTTTCTCTCCTTTTGTCTTTCGAGGTTCATGATACATCCCGAAGGATCTGCGATGCTTGGTTCTTGAACTGCCGTATTCAGGAACTCCTTAAAGGCCAAAGCATGTGTTATGTGGACCCTTGTCGAGCATCATAAAGCCTTATACAACCTCTAGAGGACCCTTGATGCAGGTAGATGGTGCATTTGGGGGCATGGTGGTTTGTTGCCTTTGGATGTCACATGATTTGCCGCCCGGTGAGAAGGTGTCATGTCATTTCGCTAGGACAGAGCTATAAAGCCTTAACCTTAGAATTTATGGGATTTAGGGAGCCAGAGTTGGGTCTTGGCGCGTGAGAGTTTGAGAGTCGGAACCGAGGTGCCTCAGCTTTCGGGTTTGGGTTTTGGGTTAAGAGTCGTCTTAGGCCAAGTGGTACATGGTTTAGGGATTTCAGGGTTTTTAGGGCCTGAGCCCCCACATGCGACTGTTCATAAAGCTGCTGCTTGATCATGATCTGAGGCTTCCGGTAGCTTGGAACGCGTTTTTCTGGGCTTTAGTACCTAGAACAGGGTTTTGAGAAATATTATACTTTAAGTTTATACTCGTAGATACAATCAGGAACCACGAAAACATTATTGTTCATTATCTTAGAGCTGAGTGGCTACACTTTACACTTTTTGGGATAATATCACCCACTGTAAAACTAAAAGTGTACACTTTTTGGGTCTTATGAACTCAGCAGCTAAGTTATCAAGGCCAAGACCTTGTTTTAACTTTCGCATTTTCCATACGCCTCGGGCCTCTGAAACGACTTCGAACCTGACTCAAGACTAAAACAAAAGCTTAGGGTTTACCTTAACCCGGAATAACCGACCTTTTTAAGGACTTATAGAAGGAAATCATAATAGGGAACACCAAAAAGGTAGGTTATTCAGGTAGGGGTTTAGTGTTTCTTGGGTGCTTTGACTGGCTTTAGGGGGGCCAGGGATGCATAAAACAGTGCTAGGTCCAGGTTCTGGTTCAAGAAAATGTTTTCTTGGGGTTCTCATGAGTTAGCTCTTTCCTGCAGAGGTTCAGGGTTTAGGGTTCCGAGTTCCCTTCTACCCTGAGAGGCACCCGGCCCAAACCATACATATACATATACATATACATATACATATACATGTACATGTACATGTACATGTACATGTACATATATATATATATATATATTAACCCCCCCCCACCCCCATGAACTACCAGCATGCGCGCAGACACATATACATATGGTTTAGGGTTTTAAACCTTCCTGCCACCTCTGCCAATCGAGTCCCACAGCGCCTTTGACGTAGCTGTGGGCACTTCGGCCCGTGACCGTTTTTGCTTTCATCCTCCTCTCCGGACGCTGCCGTGGGAGCTTCGGCCTGAACTTTTGCATGTTTGAGGTCTTCCGTACGGGTGTTATACACGTTTTTGTGTTTATATATACATATATATATACATACATATATATATATATATATGTTTGTATGCAGGTATGTATGTAGGTATGTATGTGTACTCATGTGTTTTTTTGCGGGTTGAAGGGCCTTTGAGTTGGAATATTTACTTTGGGTACGGCCCCCACTCAGTAACAGTTGGATAATATTCATAATATAGATATATTAGGCCCTTAATAGTAGCCCTATTATAGACTGTTACTGTATGGGGGCCGTACCCAATATTTACTAGTTATTATAATTAGTCCTAATCTTGGTTTGGTCTTTGTGGTAAAGTCGTGCAGACCCCAGATTGGTGAACTGTTATTTGGCCAGCTGCAGGGTCGAAAGCTGAATACTTGCAACGGACCGGAGGTAGCCCCGTATGAGGTAGAGTTGGTCAGTCTAGCCTGTTCGAGTCAAGAGCATTTACAAATCAGAACCTTAAAATCTAAGTTTTAGCATTAAAACCTTAAAATCCCAACCCCAACTGGCCCTAAGCCCTGAAAGAGTAAAGCATGCTTTGCCGTGCATCTCATGTCGTAGTCTTGTTGTCCATGAGCAAGCGATTTTTAGGGTTGAACTTTGGATTCTTGGGGAGGATGCGTGCGATCTATGAGCCAGATCGGGGAGAACAACCATCCGGCGAATGCCGCCCAAAGCTCCGTCTCCAGGGCAGCGTACCGGAAGTGGCCGAGTGATGGTGCAGATATGTAATTCTAGAGGACTATTTGCATAGGTGGACCTTGGATGCGTAGCCAGAGTCAGCGACGAGAGAGCGGCTGATGCGTGCTAGTGGGAATGCTGGATAGCCTAAATCCCACCCACAACAATCCGCCAGCCTTAAACCCCGAGCTCTGAACGTCTACACTCTGCAAATACCCTCGCCAAGCTACCATCTACTTCCTGTCCGTTTGCAGTCCTGCTTGAAGGGTCCCGTAGGCGTTCTAGCTCCAAATCCTTGAAGTGCCGGACCTCGATCAGTCATGTTCCCAATCCAAGGCTTACCCTAAGGGTCCAAGTACCCAAATAGTAGGGTTTCAAGGTCCAAAAACCATTCAGAGTATGGATTTTGGAACCTAAAACCCTACTATTTGGGTATTTGTACCCTCTGGGTTAGTGTTCAATTTCGGGGCCTTTAGCATAACTCAGTACCCGTATAGTAACCTTTGTAAGAACCCGAATACCGTAGTAACCCGAAAGGAACCCTATTAAGGTATGGCATTCCAGCGGAATCATCCAAAGTCCACCTTAGTCCGTAAGGGTCCGAGGTAGCTGCCTTCGTGGCCTATGCATATGCCACACAGGATTTAATTTAGGGCTTTTGGGATTTACCGGGTTTCGAATTTATGATATTGGGGCTTACAGTTTAGGATTTGCTTTAAAGCCTTAAAATGACCCCGCCAACAAGTCGGTTTGGTAGGTTAAGGTACCTGTAGCAGCAAGACCTATTTGTTTGGTGCTCCTTATTATGGCTTCTATAATTTAATTCCTGAAAAACCTAGAGGCTCCACATATACTACCATTGTGGAATAAAGTCCCAAAAGGCCATTCTTTGTATGGTTTTATGGACCTAATTCCATAATGGTAGTATATATGGAGCCTCTGGGAAAGATAAGGTATCCCTAATTTTCGGAAACTCCCCTACAAGGCCTAAACCCCTAAACCCTAAACCGATACAATTCCTGAAAAAGGTAGCTTTTTTTGTGCTGAGTAGGTCTTAGCTCCTCGGACCCTTACGGTTACCGGGGGGCCGCCAGCGTGAGCCTGAGCGCGCCGCCTTGCTAGATCGGCTTTGGTCCGGTGGTGACGAGTTTAGGGTTTCAAGGCTTACCTGGGCTTTGGAGTACTATACTTTTAGTATTTTTTCTTAAGGGAACCATTATGAAATAGAAGTTTATACTTTTTTCTCCCGGGTTAATTAAAAGCTCAGCTACCTAGACCCCCAAGAGTAGGCAAAATAATGGCCCGAAGCCTATCTACATACTTGTGGGGTCCAGGTAGGGCTTAGGGAGTTTAGGGTTACCTGGGGATCCAAAAACCTACAGTTTTCAGGGCTAATGCCCTGTACTTAAGGGGTCGTAGCTGGTTTGGGGCACAGGGGGGGTTTGGGGGCTCAGGGTTTAGGGTTTTGGATACACCGAGTTTAGGGGTTGTAGAAGGTTTCTATAGGGTTTACGATAGCTTAGCAACTAGAATAGATTTTTGGCGTCGATTATTCTATGATTACCTTGGCTACATTCTATTGGTCCAAAACCCAACTTTTCAACTTTTGGGCTCTTATGAGGTAGTCTTATTCTGAAAGTTTAAGCTTTTAAGCCCTGGGGTTTTTGGGAAGTAAGTCAAGGCATCCTTAGAAAGAGTGTCAAGTCCTTAATTTAGGGCATGAGGCTGCCGTGCCGCAGGTATTAAGGGCTCCCTTAAGGGTTTTTGAGCGCTTCTGGGGGGGTGTTTGATAAGGGTTCTAGAACTAACAATGGTCCAGGGTTCAAGGTTGTTCTTATAAGCAGATTTCAGTGCTGGCAGCTCGAAGTAAGCATGATATGCGTTAGGATTCGGAACTGTGCCGTGCGAATCCAATTACATCGCCACTTAGGCTAGTGCTTGCCAATGCCCTCCATACATCTCCGCCAAACATCAGACGGGTCTCCGCAACTTAGAAAGGCATGCCTGTGCATGCCATGCAAACCCTAAACCGCATACCCCCTCACACCCGATATATGCGTGCAAGACTGCACTTCGGTTGCATGGCAGCAGATGCTTGGGTTTAGGGTTTGGGAGTTTAGGTTTAGCGGTTTAGGGTTTGCCTAGAGGCTCCATAGTAGTTCCTTTTTGGGGTTCATATTTAGAATCCTATAAGGTAATCCCCAGAAGGAACCACCATGGAGCCTATATATGGGTAGGGGCAAACTACTATAGAAGCCTAAATACTTACCTACATTATTCCTTAGGGTTCCTTATTATAGTTATATTCTAGCCCAAAACCCTATTCTACAAAATAAGGCCTCTATACTCAATCCTTATATTAGCCCTTATAGTAGGTGGGCGCACCATATATTCCCTGCCATTCTCCTGTGTTTCTTGCACGTAGAGGGCGTTATCGTGTGTGTTTTTTGCAGATAGGCGGCATTCTGGTGTGTTTTATCGTAAGGTTTTTGCGTTTTCCTGTGTTTTTTCCAGTGTTTGCATCCAGCATCCACGTCCACACAAAGTCCGTCCGTTCCCACAGAGCATCCATGTCCCAACCAGAATGTCTGGGAGCGCTTTCTTCTTTAAGGTCGTTCTGAATCAGTTTCTTGGGCGCTTGAAGTTGCACAGATTTGGACTTCTAGAAGGATTAGTTTTTTAAGGCCCCAAAACTAGCTTATGCTCAAACGTCCCACGCCTGCCACGTAAGACAAACCTTAAAGCAGCCCAAGCTACCAGTGAAAAAAAAGCGCGACAACCTTATAGTAGCCCTTATAGAGTCATTTAGAGGAAACCTATTCCAATTATTAAGGCCACCTTAATAGTACTCTAACTTCCGTACCCTAAGCCCTCAACCCTAAATCCTAAACCCTAAACCCTGTATTACCCTAACTTCCGTGCCGCCGGTTCGCCAACTCTTCGCTTGGAAGCCCAAGAAGGGCATCCCGACAGCTGATCCACTCTGGACTTCTGGTGATGAGATTCGGAGCTGAGGGTTTAGGGAGCTTAGGGGGTTAGGATTTTTTTGGGGGGGCCTGGGGGTTTAGGGTTTGGGGAGGAGGTTAGGAGCTGAGGGTTTAAGGTTAGGGGTTTCGGGTTTTTTGGGGGGCTTTGGGTTTAGGGTTTAGGGATGCGGTTGGGAGCTGAGGGTATAGGGTTAGGGCTTTAGGGTATTTGGGGGCCTAGGGGCCTCGGGTTTGGGGTTTAGGGATGGGGTTAGGAGTTGAGCTAAGAGGACAGCCGACAGGGTTTAGGGAAAGGGTTCTGACCCGAATCCCTGCTTTGCTCCGGTCTAGCTCTGATCATTGAGGCTACGACTATGCTACTGCAGCTGGTTCTGCTGCTACTACTACTACTACTACTCCTGCTACTACTACTACTACTACTACTACTACTACTGGTACTGCTGTTGTGTGAGCGACCGTTTTCTAGCTATGCAATGCTTGCGATGACCACAAAGATTGCGTCACCCCCCCAGAGATCCTGGAAAACCCTATTCAAGAACCTTAAGAAATCCTGTCTCAAATTCCCAAAGGGTCTTAAGTATTCTTATAGTAGAATGTAGGGTGTCTATAGCAGGAATTAGGAATTGCTATTTTGATTTGGGGAAGTGTCCCCCATAACAGTACCTAGGACGTTCTGGGATCAAAAAGCTCCAACTTCGAACGGCACCAGCAGTCTCATCAACTCCGCTGCCTGGTAGGGCTCGCGACCCTGTCCGGCAAGGGCCCGTGCTCGAGGTTTAGGGTCAAAGGCTTTCCCGTTAGGGTAGGGTCAAAGGTTGAGGGTTTTAGGGTTCTGGGGTTTTGGGGTTATGTAGGTGTACTCTTGGGGCCTAAATAATTACCAAGGCTATTTTGGGGGTTCCTTATTCTGGTTATAGTACTATATACCCCCAAACCCTATCCTAATTATTAAAAGACCCTACATTAGGGGGCTCGAGAGAGTAGGGTTCAGGAGTTTACGGTTTGGGAGGCTTTGCAGATTAGGGAGGCCCTTGATTCCCCAAGGGCCACGGTGCGAGGGTGTGGGTGTGGGTTTGTCTGTGTGTGCTTTATATCTCGGGCGATGTACCCTAAAATTTAAACCCTACTGGACCCAATAAGCACCAAGTCTGAAACTGTAACTTTTCCGCCGCAATGTGAAACTTGAACATGTCGAACTCCTGAGGGCGGTGTATCCAGCGGCATTACGAGCAGTGATTCTTTAAAGTTCTCCGTGCCGTATAAGGAGCCCATGTTTAAGTTAACATCCAGCTTGAGAAGTGTTCACGAGCTCTCCATAAGATCAGCAGGTATAAGGTGCTGCGAGTTTGTGTAGTTCGGTCATGTTTACGCTAAGCCTTTACTTTTGCCTGCCGAAGTGAAACCTCAACCCCCCCAGCCCCAAACCCTGAACCCGACGCGCAGAAGAAGACTAGTGATGGGAGTTAGAATGAGTACCCATGCTTAACTGGACAGATATGCAATATACCTCCCTTCATAAGGGCACAAGCCACGCGCCCTGTTCTGACTTCTCAAGCCCCGACAGTACTGACAGTGTTCCATGTTTTCCGGGCTGACATTGAGGATGGGTGCTCGGTTTTCAGTAAAACCCCCCGACCAGAAGAGTGCATGGACCATGAAGTCCTAAGCTTAAAGAGCTGAGACTCTGAACTATTAAGCCAAGGCACAAAAACCTACTTGGAGGTTCATGGATAGTCATAGGTGGAGTTATATAAGTACATAGGGTCACCACAAGTAGAACTCCTCTTCGGGACTTATAACCCCTTCTATAACTACCCATGAACCTCCAAGCAACCTTAGATTCCTAAACCCTAAACCCTAAACCCTAGACCTGCAGCCTTCGGGTTGCTTTCGCTCGCCGTGATCTTTGGAACCCTACTTCCCAACAACCCTCGAAAAACTGTACTGTCCTACAACCCTAACCCTAGGGCTCCAAGTATGCAAATAGTACCTACTTTGGGGTCGAAAGTCTATAAATAGCACCTACTTTGGGTTATTTGGAGCCCCAGGGTAAAGCCACAAAGTCTGAACACCCAAACCCTAAACCGTACTTCCGAGGATAGAAGCCAACCTCAGCGACTATGTAGGTACTTCATCCTGCGAACCTGAACCCCCGAAGCACGTGTGCATACCTTTGGCTCCTATGAGCGATTGTTTTGTTTTTGGGCGCAGGGGTTCAGGGTTTCGGGTTTAGGCCTTTGAGGTTCTACAGGTTCCACTCCATAGAGCAAAGGCCATGGTTAGGATTTAGGGGACTATGAATGATCTCGGGCTCCCAGTGCAGGGCTTAGAGTGCTCTGCAGGGTTCAGGGTATCAGGGTTTACTAGTCAATATAAGGTAGGTGAGAGTGCACCTAACCTTCAGCAATTAAAACTTTCATTTAATAGGGAAACTAGAGAAGAACAGACACAAAAGGAACGAACAAAGCAAACAGAGAAGAAGCCAAACAACACACTGTTCAGAAGGAGCCCTTGCCTCTTTTTGCGTCCGCGTTCCACTGCCAACGAGCAAGAACCTCTGCCTCTCCAAAGAAGCTTCGTTGTATCCAAGCATGGATTTTCGGGTTCCTGTTTAACAATCCTCGATTTAGGGTTTGCCAGGGTCCAAGCACCTAGTGCTCACATTCTTCCCTAAATACTAACTACAATTACCACCACCATATGCCCAAGTGCCTAGTCAGACGCTGGCTTAGTGGTACAGAGCAGTACAGCAGGTAATCTTCAACCGGTTTTGGGGGGTTCAACAATCCCCATATAGCCTTACAGCTTAAACTTTGGTTCCCCTACGATACCCTAAACCCTAAATCCTAAACCCTAAACCCTAAACGGTTTTCGGCGGATGGCATGCAAACACGCGCAGGGGCACCCTGCTGCATCAGCTGCGGGAGGCTATGGCTACTCTTCACCTCTCCGGGCACCTGGACAACGATCCATTCTGCACTGGGGCACGCCGCTCGGTCGCGCTTTGTCAATTCAAAAGAAGGGAGACGGAGCAGGAAGATCAGCCACGGGGTCGAATGATGGAGGTCATCCAGGTGATCAACAACAGCAAAGTCGTGCTAGAGGGTGGAGATCGGGCGCTGTGGTGCAGCTTCAGCAAGTCGCCACAGGAGCGTGGCAAGGCCTCCCTTGCAGCGGCAGTGAGGAAAGTTGTACAGCGATGTGCTCCTCACCGCATGGATGATCTCGATGTTGAGTACCACACAGGGCGTACATGGATTAAGGATGATCAGCTCTCAGGGTTAGGAGATGCTCCTCCAGATGCACCTCATGCACGTCAGATCGAAACTAGGGCGGGCTCAGGATGGCTGGATGAAAGGACGCTTTCTCGGTGGGTTGAAAAGGACATCTCGGAGGTTCAGGGCCACATCAATGAGCATAAGTTCTGAGAAGGTGTGGAGGGCCTACAGGGCCCTCACGCTCAGCTGGAAGGGATGGCGGATTTCCCCCGGGGTTCGGGCTCGGACTATGCTGCTCAGGGCGAAGCTCTACTACCTGGTCAGCGGCTGTCGGTCTTGAGTTGGAATATTGGAGGTGCTGAGCTGTCCGCGCTGCCAAAGGCAGTGAAATCAGTTGTCCAGCGCGGCTTTGAGAAAACAGAGATAGTCCTGCTTCAGGAAGTTCCTCGGCGTAGTCAAGGGTGGAACTACCAGGAGATGGCGGGGAGACGTGTCGTCACACATCAGGCTGCGGATCAGTGGAGAGGCACGGGTGTATGGTACGATCCAAGGGTCTGGTGTCTGCTTCGCAAGAGTCACACACAGAAAGGAACCTGGTTCAAGTTCAAGATGCTTGAGGGTGCTCTCGAAGTATGGATCGGTACGTGCCACCTCACCCCAGGGTCTACTGCGGATCAGTTTGAGACTGAGGTGCATGAACATTTCGCAGGCCTGCCGGCCACAGCCAACCGAGTCGTGTTCGCCGGGGACGTCAACACAGGTTTTGGGTGGGTTCGGGACGGAGAGGAGACAACAGCAGTGGCGAGAGAGGGCAAGGGTAACATCCTCCACAAGGTGCTCATGGAGCGAGGGCTGAGACAAGGGGTTCCAGACGCTTCGCAGCATGCCGTGCCCACGAGCAGACCTAGAGTGGCCAATAAGCAGGGGCAGTGTATTGATGTCATGGCCTATTCACAGCTTCTCTTCAGTTCTTGGCACATTCATGTGGACTCACACCTACACATTGGCACGGACCATGAGCTCTGTGAATCCAGGTTTATTGTCAGGGACAAGAAGCAGCTATACAGACATGAGACTTAGCCCAGGGTATGGAGAGGAGGGGTCGCGGAAATCACAGAGCTGAACCAAGGGAAGATCGAAGAACTGGCTTCACAATGCACGAAGCCGGCCCCAGGGCATGGATACAGGGACCCAGAAGAGGTCAAACAAGCTTTCAGGGTGGCAAAACGGTCAGGTACGGCGGCCTCGTGGAAGGCAGCACTCAAAAAGCGAAGAGAAGCCAGGAAACAATGGGAACGGGACCGGCTACAACGCGCAAGCCAAGGTTACTGGCACTGTTTCAGAGCGCTCAAACCTCGGAGACAAGAAGGATGGGATGTTGAGTTTGCAGGGGCTCAAGAAGGGGATCCACATCAAGCGGTTCATACCCATCTTAGCACAGTCTATAAAGGCCAGGAGATCCCTGACTACACCACCTGGACGGGTGACATCACTCCTTTCACCGGGTCGGAGCTGCGTACAGGGGTCGCGCAGCTAAAGCGAGGGAAAGCGGTTGGGTCGGATCTTACATCCACGGAGCTGCTCTTGGGGGTCATGGAAGTGCCAGGGGGAGAGGAACATCTGCTCAGTTGGTACAATGACATATTGCGGACCCAGAGGATACCATCTAAATGGAATGAGCCTGTGCTTGTCATGCTCCCCAAAATCCGGGCACCCCTCAGGGCAAAGGACCTACGCCCTATAGCGGTAGGTTCGGCCGTATCGAAGCTCTTTAGCAGGCTGCTTTTGAACCGTGCTCTACCACAAGTTGCTCCGTACACCTACGCGCAATGTTCCGGACCTGGACGTCAGACCGCCGATTTTATTTACACCGCTATCCGGTTGTTTGAGCTTTCCAGAGAGTGGGGCTGTCCGTTGGTGATTTTCAAGCTTGACTTCGAGAAAGCGTTTGATAGTCTCAACAGAATGTCCCTCATTGCGTGTTTGGAACGCAAGCTAGGCCCCAGTGCCGAATTGAACTGCTGGAAAGGGTTGCTGCGCGGGACTACAGGTCTCCTACAAACCCCCTGGGGCTCTTCAAGGGTGGCCATGACCCGTGGCATTAAACAGGGAGCGGTGGAGTCCCCGACGTTTTTTGCACACGTTGCGGAGCTGGCCCTGGCCACGGTGATTGAGTCTGGAGGATGGAGACACATGCCCCCTCTTTTCCCCGACCTGCCTCCCGAGGAGATGATGTACATGGATGATGGGATGATCTGGAATGGTCTTATATCGGTTGTCCAGGTCAGAGCTCAGCAGATGTCGGTGGAATTTGCGAAGTATGGCCTTCACCTGAACCCCGCCAAATGTCAACTTTATGCATCTCCGAAGGTCCCCGGTGAACATGCCATCTTGGTGGATGGGGTCAAAGTTGTTGCGTCGTCTCAGCTGGAGGTCATGGGGCTCACGCTCAGGGTTGGGATGTCCATCTACGAGCTAATTTCGCCTGCTATCTCAAGGGCTAGGGCCAAGTTCTGGGAGCTCCGCCACATCTTCAGGGCCAAGGGCAATATGAAGGAGAGGGCCAGGGTTCTTCAAAGGGTGGTGGGGGCCACAGCATTGTGGTTCATCTGTGCGGTTCCTCCGGACAAGGCAGGCATGACGGCTATGAACGCGGCCCAGCTGCAGCTCATGATATGGCTTCTCAGGTTCGCGAAAGCACCTCATGAGGGATGGGATCAGTTCCGGCAGAGGGCTTTTAGGGGGGCTCGCGCAGCACTACACGCCGCTGGGCTTGAGCGGTGGAGTACTTTGTGGCTAAGAAGATATTGGCGCTATGCGGGGCACCGTGTACGTTCGTCCCTCTCTCCAGTGCCACCCATCAGTTGTGAGTTTGAGCATTTCCGTACTTTGCCATGGTGGCAGTGGCAACAGACCCGCACTAAGCCCTGGGGGGTCCGGCACGCGGGTCACCACTATGCGCGCCTTACCGTACTGGAGAAGAACTTCGATTTGGTTGCGGGGGCCCCATGGCGCAACCTTGCGCATGACAGGGTTGCATGGAAGGCCCGAGAAGAGGCCTGGGTTCACCACATGGACGTGCCCTGGTCGTCCGGTCGCCAACTCACCATCAACGACCTGTAAACGAACAGCTCTGAACCGGAAATTGATGTGAAGTCTGAATTAACTGTTTTGCCTCACTCCCCGTCCTGGTATCGCATCGACTGAACTTCTTCTTGGATGTGTCTGTAGGCTGGTGTTGGTTGCTCCCTGTTCCGTCGATGTTGAAGCCGATTTACACCGGAAGACTCTGCTGGCCCGGTTTTCGATGGGTCCTACAGAGGAGGTGTTTTTGAGGGGATGTACAGGGTTGCGAGCCTGCATGTTTGAGAGTGAATTGCTGTGATGAAGGTCCTCCTGTGCCTGATGTAGCGATTGAGCTCCCAAGGGTAGTCTCTCGCAGCTGTGCCCCTCAGGGCCCGCAGCCATGGCTGCACTCCATATCTTCCATATTTTGGCCGTGATGGCCGCAGTGGGGAGGGCCACTCCTAAGGAGTGTGTCAACCAGCGACGGGCGACCGAGACGGATATCGACCCCCTCGTGACGAGCAGGGCAACCTCAACCTTCATGGGAACACAACCTCAAGGGGAACCGCAGATGATCGCTCCGATAACATGTACGCATCACATGGTGCCGTCAGAAGGGCCACCGGGGGCTGCCCATCCTACGCCTTCAGGACTTGAGGTGCCGAACGCCACAGCAGCACCAGGGCGAGACGATTCAGGAGAAGAAGACCAAGCTCGGCGGGAGCACGACCCCCAGGAATCTCACGGCTACACGATTAGCCGGGAGAAGAAGGCAATCCACAACTTGAGAGGCCGTGCGCCATGGCAGTACCAGGAGGAGATGATTCGGGAGAAGATCACCACGCTCGGCGGGAGCACGACCCTCAGGAGTCCCTCCGCTACACGATTAGCCGGGAGAGGAAGGCAATCCACAACCACAAGGTGACCAGCGCCATAGTCGACAGAGAATGTCAATGGTTCCGCTCGGCTGTGGAGCGCCTCCGCATACTCAGAAGTCAGGGTCATGGGCTTGAACCGATGTGGCTGGGGGTGCTGCACAGAATCAGGTACAGAGCTGATGATGGCTATTACCAGTGGTGCAAGCAGTACCTGAAACAGCTCAGGGCCGAGTTCAGCTCCGTGCTACAATACCAACTTTACACAGCTCCCTTGACACCCTCTGAGATCGCCTGGGCAAGAGACGTGGAGCATGCTTGTTTTCAGGATTATGTGGCCGCAGGTTTTCAGGTGGAAGCTGGCGCCCGGGACCCCATCCAGCACGTGGAGGCAGATACACAGATTCTTGCAAACACGGCATACCAGGCCGCCTCCGCCTCCTCTTGCCCTCAGGGGCTATTTCAGGCGGTTTGGGTGGACACGGCTACAAGTACTTGGGGTCCTACAGGAACTGAGCCACCGGCCCATGGTGATACGCCCCGAGCTGCGAGAGACGATCTGGGCCGCTCACGGTCTCCGCAGAGGCCTTGCAACACTAACGAAGCAGACCATGCGCCAACCTCGGAGGCCGATGATGATAGCCCCAGCCTCTTCCAGTTGTCAGGGGGCCTCGAGACAGTGTGGGAAAGGCTCATGGAGCGCTTCTGGGGATGGTTTGAGGAAGGCAGAGCGGTTGGGATGGCTGTGCAAATGGTGCGTGGCATTGCAGGAGAGCGAGGGGATTCCCAATACCGAACTTGGGTGCACCGGCCGCTGCATACCCTCTCGGCTGGGATTCCCGCGGCTGAAGGGGTGGAATCGGGGCTGACACCTCTTGACTTCAGAAGCTGGGCAGAGGCTGCCGAACGAGTTCTACATGGATGTTTTCTTCGGGACAGGGAACAGGGCAGCCTTCAGCTTGCGGGACAGAACGATGCTGTCAGCCTCATGGAGGACAGATACAGGCACGGACGCAGGCGCATCAGGGATTCCAGATCTCCGAGAAGGGCACGACGGTCTTCAGGGGCAAGGACACCTGCAACTGGAAGGAGCCGTGCTAGTGGCGAGGCTGCTCCATCCTCGGCCGCAGGCTCTGGACGGGCAAGAGCTCGTGAGGAGTACGTCACCATCAGGCTGGATGAGGCTCCCTCTGCATCGGAGCCGGCCTCTGGCAGTAGGGGCACCAGGCCTGTTGATAACGACGTGCTGCCGAACCTTAGTCAGCCGATCACCCAGCACCAGGCGGTGTGCCTTTGGAGGCACCTTCTCTTTGACAGGACAGCCTTTGACTACTCGAGCTCCTCCCGAAGCCAGATCCCGGCCAGTTTTCTCCCGCTCTCTACGTTGCGGGAAGTGTCGGTGGCACATGAGGCCATGTGTCCCCAGAATCGCCTCGCTTCGACAGTGGCCTTCATGACGGTGATGCGCTACCTCATGAGTGAGATTGCACAAACGCTGGAAGTGGCAGAGGCTATTGCGAGGACAAATGAGGGCACGCAGGAGGCTGAGGACATGGACGAAGGCGACGCCGCGAACCTCATGCAGCGCACGGTGAAGGAGACCGTGTCTGACGGACACAGACAAAGATGGACCCGGGCTCTAGCCCGGCTACAGAAGGAGCTGGCAGGACAAGGGACGGGGGCGAGATGGGAGCACATTCGACGACTTCGTCAAGGATTAGCAGGGTGTGCTGATCCTCGGCATGAATGGTGTGAGCAACTGGAAGCTCTGCTGCTGGCTATGCAAGGAGAGGAGACGGAAGCACGAGGAGATGACACCATGGACCCACAATGGATTTCCGGATGGTTCGGAGAACTAGGCGTTCTTCTTCAAGGGTTCGGATTACCTGTGTTGGTGGAATCGCAGACGGAGACGCAGGGCAGCTTGGGAGGGATCCTGGGAATGGACGCGCAGCTACTGAGCACCCGGAGTGACACCCAGCCACGGGATGGAACCTCGGCTGAAAAAGAGCACGACTTTGAAATGCACCTTCGTGATGAACAAGAAGCTCGAGCGGATCGTGAACTACGTGACCGTGAATTGGCGGACTACCAGGCGCAGCAGGAGGAGTTTGAAAGGCTCAAGGCTCAGGAGCTGTGCATCCTGCAGGAACAAGCACGTGAGTACCAAGCTCAAGAGGACCGCCTCATGGCTGAAGCTCTCGGTCGACCGGCGAAACGGAGATGTGTCGTTTCGCTGGAACTCGCGACAGGGTCGGGTGACAAACCCAAAGTTCTTCATACCCTCTCGGCGGAGGTTCCGGAGGACGGTGGCTCACTGACCCTGGCGATGAGAGCATCCTTTGAGCCGGAGGCGGACACGGTGTCCACCATAGGGGTGCCATCACCGTCTCGAGAGGCGGCTGCAGGAGGTGGGCAGTCACAGGGAGTGCCTGAGGCGACGCTTTCGCAGCTTGACTTTCACGAGTTCGAGTTCCTCTACTCCGAGTGGCGGGCTGGGAAGAAGTCCTCTAAGGACATCGCGCAGCAGTACGGAAACGACGTGGTGGAACTCCTGGAAGCGCAGAAGGCTGTAACGGCTGTGGAAGATGAAGAACATGACAACGGGCCGGGGCATGGACTGGAAGGCGGCATTTTTGAAGTTATCGCCGATGCTCTGGGGTCACAAGGGGACTCTCCTACGTATGAAACCTCAGCCATGATGGCGCCAGGGCAGCCTCGTATCCGCTTCGCTCTGTTCGAGTCCATCTACGGGCAGTGGAAGGCAGGATGGAGATCAGATGAAGCTGTTCAGCGCGGCCTCAGCCCCCTATGGCTTCACCTCTTCCGATTGTGGCGTGTTTGGGGATTAGAAGCCATCGAGCCCTACCTCGGTCAGGAGCTGGATATGCGCAAGGACCCGTCGCCTGATGAACCCGCTCCCCTCATTTCGGACCAGGGAGAAGCCCGAGCTGTGCCGGTGGTGCCTCTGTCCTGTGTCATGGTGACGTTCGTGGCGTGGTGTCGAGGTGAACTCACTGATGCACAAGTCCAAGGATTGCAAGGTGATGCTTGGCTCCTGAGGTTTCGTCAGCTCCGTGAAACAGGGCTGCAGGGAGTTGCGATGGTGCTCGGGAAGGAGGTCCTCTGGGATGTGTCCGAAGGGTATGTTCAACAGCAAGCAGAGGGATTGCACCTATGGGCTGGAATTCCGAGGCCGTCGGCTTTGCCTACCTCCACAATCCTAGCTCACAGACTCAATCAACCCAGGAACACCTCGAACATGGGGCATCTCAGCATGTGGCATACGATGATGGTGATCGAAGTGATGAAGTACGAGACAACGGAGCTCCGAATGATGCGGTACATGAAAGCTGAGTCTGAAAGTGCAAGGGATAGTTGCCTCCTACCACTGTAGGTTCCGGACGTTCTGTTGCTACTGCGTGAACAGAAGGAAAAAGGCGTTCAAAAAAAAAAACCTAAAAGGAAGCTTGCAGGGCCTGTGCTGGAGGGATAGCCCGTGGTCACAGCCCAGACACTAAACCCCAAGCCCTAAACCTTACTCCGAAGACACAGAGGTCCCAACCATCGACTCCTCCTAGTATAGGAATTCTTCCTGTACCTGCAGTCGGAAAAGGGCCCATAAAAAAAAAACCTTACTCAGACCCCCCAACTACCCTCTAATATACCCTAAGTACCCACTATTAAGGACCATAAGAGCTCCATTAAAGGGCCATTGGGGGGTCCTGGTTATTTAGGGTTTAGGGTTTAGGGTTCATCCTGATACAGAGATAGGGCTCCTGTATACCCCAAAGAAGCTATGCTAATAGCCAAGGCCCTCATATTACACATGCTTCGGGAGCTGCTGAAGGGCCGCAGTCTGTGTGTAGAACAGGCTCTTCGGAGCATTCTTGTGTTTATCTTGAAGCACTGGCGCATGAAAGCAGAATGTAGCTGTTCTATGCACCTACTTGGAGGTTCATGGGTAGTTATAAGCAGGGGTATAAGTCCCCGAATAGGGCTTATAACTGTAGTTACCCTACTTAGCCCTACTTATAACCCTGTTATAACTCCCCATGAACTTCCAAGTAGGAGTGCAGCGGCTTCCACTTCCAGCAGCAGCTTCTGGAAACAGAACCACGAGCCCTAAACCCTAAACCCAACGCACCATCTAGATCACATATCAAGGCTTCAAATCTGCATGAGAGGGCAGAGGCGACGAAGCTCTTAGTGACGTTGTTTGAGGGCTCGCTTCACAGGCGGACGTGTCCGTGAGAACTTGGTAAGAAGCCTCATTACGCTATTCTCTATTCGGATCTAAGGTCTATGAAGGTCCAGTTTAGGTTTGAGAGGCGGCTTATTTCAGGGTATCAGGGCACTCTGGGCTTTAACATCTAGCAAGCGACAGTGCTGGCATGCAGCAGCTTCGGGGTAGCTTGAAACCCTAAACCCTAAATTAGTCCATGTGTTTCAGCCTTGATTCGTCCTTGCTGGCACGTCAAGAGCCGGGGGCACGCGGAGGCTCGATTCCAGGGTTGTCATGTTTCGAGACGCGCGAAGCTCTGAACTTTCCCCAAGCCCTCTCGGAGGTCCCGCTGCGGTTCTCCGAATACTTTGGGTTTACGATGGTAGAGTACGTCTTCTCCTAGTATGGCAACCCTGTGTAGTTGCGCTCAGCCTTTGTAAAGCTGTTTGTGCTTCACGACCTGTACGGGCACTGACACTTCGATGGCCGTCGCTTGAAAGCCGCGATCTGACGCAGGGTCCTGGGTATAGAGATTAGGAGTCTCAGGGTTTGAGGTTGAGGGTTCTACAGTACCCTCCGAAAGGCCTAAACTCTAGACCGTAAACCCCAAAGGGTCCAAGTGCTTGGGGCCTTTGCAAATGCTACAGGAGAGATGATTTACGGTTTGAGGTTTAGGGTTTAGGGTTTAGTGTGTTGTTTTGGAGGGGTTTATGCCAGTTGGGGTGCTGCGGCTTGCGGCTTAGGGCCGACCCGAAACCCTAAACCCCAACTAAACCCCAAAGTAACCTACCCCCCATGATGTTCAAATCATAGCAGGGAACCCCGAAAAGGAAGGTTTTGTAGGGTCCATGTAAACCCTGAGGTTCAGGGCTCAGGGTTCACAGGCCTCACGTCTGTAACTGTTGTTGCAGGGTTTGAAGGGTTTTCCACCAAGGGTCTTCCGGCGTCGGTTAGGGTTCAGGCTTCGAGGTTCAGGGTTTTGAAAACCCTAAACCCTAAACCCTAAACGGTTTAGGGTTTAGGGTTTACGCCCTAGGGTTGAAGGTGAGCGGTTTAAGGTTAGCGGTTTAAGGTTTGGGATTTGGAGTTTAGGGTTTAGTTGGTGTTTAGACAATCCGATACGGCCCTTTCTCGTGCAACTCGTGCCTCGCGGCCCTAAGTCCTAAACCTCATCCCTCAACCCTACAGTCTACGCTTCGAAGCCCTACCCATAGTAGTCTCCAATGTATATAGTTCCGTTTTGTGGCTACTCTGTTTTGTAGTATGGGATCCTAACCATACATGTTCTAGCCAAAAGGAACTACTTAGACCCCCCAACTACCCTCTAATATACCCGAAATACCCACTATCAGGGCAACAACTATACCCAGACGGACACTCCGGAGGAAACAGGCCAGGACACTCATGGTAAAATTAATATTTTGTCGGTCATAACTTGCACAGCCACAACATGACTTGAGTGATGCCTGATGCAGACCTCATGAAGAAGCTGGCCCTGCGCACTCGGCGGGATGACATTTTGCAGAGGCATTTCTGGACGGTCGCTCCCCAAGGCAGCTTGGAGAATCATTATCTGCAGGTCTTCATTCGAGCTGAATACACAGGTCACGGTTCAACTGTCTGAGGCATGTGGGCCATTCACGAAATGCCCCTTCCTCGCGCACCTGGCGCTCATGAAGCATTCAAACCAAGGAGCAACGTCAATGAATTTCTGGATGCAGAAGATGGTCCGCGTCTAGCGTGAATGAGTGCAGTCAACTTGACATGTGTTTCGAACCCTGGTATCAATATCCGTTCATCTGAGGTCAATCTCCACTAAAGGGCCGTCAGGGGGTCCTGGTACAATGGAGACTCTAATTACAGCCCCTACCCCATGTCTCCCTCACGGCTGAGCCCCTTTAGCCCTGAGATTTGCAAGAGTGTCTCGGAGGCCCTAAAAGGTTCTAGAGTTCAGTGTTTAGGGTGGCCCAAAACTGGGATTTAGGATTCGGGGTCTAAAGTCTACCACCTTCTCCTCTTCACTATCCTGAACCCGAGAACTGACGCCCTAGCCCCTGAAGCCCCAGGCACAAGCTCACATTCTCGTTTCCGAGCCCTGTTGGCTCAGATCCTTCGTCTGACCAGTAGCGGCGTGCAGAATAGGTTAGGGTTCGCTTGCCGAAACCAGCCTTCACAAGGTCAGGTGTGCTCCAAGCAAAACCGTGCAGTCATCGCGACGAGTAGTTTGCGGGAGCAAAACCGGAAGGTGTTTGTGATAAGGGCAAGGGTTATGTATGTTCGAAGGGCATCAATATGGGGGCCTGAATAGTTACCTATACTTTTTGGGGGGTTCCTTATTATACATATAGTATAATGGGGCCCAAAACCCTATTCTAATTATTAAGGCTCCTGTATTATCTTTGAAGGGCATTACCTCTAGCATAAGGGGCTCGAGGCTCTGGTTCAGAGCACTTTAGCAGCACGGCGATCCGCGCTAGACCTAACCACAGCTCACAAACGCCCAGCTTGAGTCAGCGCAGCTCGTGGAACACAGTGAGTGATTTCTTACAAGCTCCGTAACCCCTTGTCGGCAGTGCTCCCAACACCCCGATCCTAAAGCCCAAATCTGTAAACCTAAACCCTAAACCCAGAAACCCTTAACCTTACCTTAAACCCTAAGCCCAACTATACCCACTTCAGCGAGCTGCCATGAGCCACCCAGCTGCTCGTCTGGAATGGAAACTCTCAGTGTTCGGGGTCTTCTTGTTCGGAGAGTAATGTAGGGGCCTTAATAATTAGAATGGGGATTTGGGGGCTCCTTTTTTGAACTATAGTATGAAATACTCCCCAAGCCCTCTTGTAATTATGGTGGGGGAGGGAGTTGTTTTTGGGAAGCAAGGTCAATTCAACAGAAGGGGCAGTTGCATGCTGATGGGGCTGTCACCACTTTTGAACTAAAGTAGGGGCCTTAGTCGTTAGAATAGGGTTTTGGGGGTTCCTTCATATAGTTATAGTATAATATCCCCCCAAAGTTCTGATTATTAAGGCCCCTGCACTAAAGTGTGTTTGTATCCCAGCTTGGCTTCCTTGCTTTACAGTCCTAGGTCCTAGGCAGTATTAGGGAGACCCCTTAAATGGGGACCCTTCTTAAGCCACCTTCTGGCTCTCTTAAAAAAGACGTTATTGAGAGGGTCTATATCCCCAAGGTCCCCCTAGTCCTAATTTATATATGGGTGTTTCAGAAAATTAGGGGTACCTTATTTTGGGGTCCTTACCAACTTGCTGAGGACGCTGACCTAGGAAGCGTTAGGAGTAAGCATTTGCCGAGTTGAGAATTTCGTTCACAAGGAACTTAAACTTGGTAGTACAGTAGGTGCTTGTAACCTTTAACCTTTTTGGGTACTATGACCCCTCTACTGTATAATCCCAATATACCCCAAAAGTCAATTAACCTTGAGTTTCCCAGGATACGAGACAAGTAGGTAAATCCAACCATCTCTGACTTGACTGCGGGGGGGGGGGGGGGGNCTGAACCCAAAGCCCGTAGGGCTTCGGGTTCAGGGTTAAGGGTTTATAGGGATAAGGGGCTTAGTAGTTAGCAGTGTTTGCAGGTTCTGCAAAATTTCCTCTATGGTCAGAGGAGGCTCTTAAAACCCTAAACCCTAAACCCTAAACTTAAACGATTTTGTTAAAGGAGCCTTTAGGGTGTTACATAGGAGGCCTTACACTTACATGGCTTTACTGAGCTTCCTTTGGCATGTAAACCCATAAATACACAGATCCTCATTAGCTTCATATATAATGAAGATAAACCGAACCGTAACGCCCGAGCCATCCCGGAACCCTAGCCAGACCGGGACCAGGAAGCCGGTATAGTTAGGGTTTAGGGGTTTAGGGTTTAGGGGTTTAGGGTTTTGGGCAACTTGTGGCAGAATCCCAAGCTACTTATAGTCTCCATTGATTGTAGTTCCTTTTTTGTTGAACCAGTTTTATATGTAGGATCCTATAAGGTTCACCCCCAAAAGGGAACTACAAAGAAGGCTATAGGTAGTAACCCCAAGTGAAGACCGCTTTTCCGAGGCCTAAGTCCGTTGTCGCCACGCCCTCAGCAGCTTTTCGGGGAGCTGCAGAAGTACCGTCAGAGGAAAGGTTGAAGGTTTCAGGGACCGAGGGTTAAGGGTTAGGGTTGACATCATCATTTTTGAGGCCGAAGCACAAGGGTCTAGAGGTCTAGAGCCTAGGGACTTTGGGGTTTGAACATGCGCAGGGCTGCGCAGCTGTGACGAAGTGTTCAGTCTTTGCCTGCATGGCATTTTTAACCCTGTGGAAGTGCGACTTTCCATGCAGACCTGCGGCGTCACTCAGCTCGCAATGCAGGAAATATAGTTCTGGCCCTCCAAGCAGACATTCCCAAACTCTACACCCTGCTCTGAATCCTAAACAGGCACGAAACCCTAAACCTCAAAGGCAAGGGGTCCGGAAAGCATTGAACCTTCTGTGCACATAGCAAAGATGCACGGCCTCGAATCCAAAGCGGCTGTTGAGGAAGCCTAGAGTTTGGGGTACATAGGGTTTAGGGTTTAGGTAGACCCCCCAACTGCCCTCTCTAATACACCAAATACCCACTATATAGTTAAATCACTATTAAGGACCATAAGGGCTCTGTTAAGGAGCACTTGGGGGTTCCTGGTACCCCCCAAAACTCTGAACCAAAAGGGCAAACGGCCTCACTAATCTCTAAACTTGAACCCAAACCCTAAGGGTGCAAGTGGTCCTTATTTACGGCTTTTGGTACCTAAAAAGGCCTTAAAGTCCTATAGTAGGGAGTACTTGGACCCTCTGGGAAAGGGCTGATGTGCTCAGATAGCGTTTATAGTTTGTCCGCAAACTGCCTGCATAGGACCAGCTCCCTTAAGCCCAAAAGCCAAAACATATACTGCCATGGGCAAATATACCCTCTACCCAAAGGCCCCAAAGTAGTTCCGTTTTGGGGATACCTTATAGGATTCTATAAGCCCTAAACCCTAAACCCTAAAAAGGAACTATGAACCCCCAAAAGGAACTACTTTGGGGCCTCTGGGTTAGGGTGAGCCATGAACTCCCAAGCCAGATCCGCTAAATCATCCGGAAAGTCTACAACCCACGGTTTAAGGTTTAGGGTTTAGGGTTTAGGGTGTAGCATTGGTCTGCTGAACGCTTTGTGTGCAGAAATGCCCAGCCCAAGACCACCCAAATACTTCTCACAGCGAGGCAAACCATCCAGCCAGCCGAACCATATGCGGCCAAGCAAAGCCCAACATTACACCAGGAGCAAAATTTAGGTTTTGCGTTGGGGGGAAGGTCTGGGCCGAAGGGCCCTGTCACTGCTTTGCCGATCTTTGGTGAAGGGTTCGGGGGTCCCGCCGCCTCGAGTCGTGAAGGGTTGGGGGCCCTGCCGCCCCAAGTCGTGAGGGGTTGAAGGGCCCCCAACCCTTGTCCATTTGCAAGTCATGAAGGGTTTGGGGGGCCCCCAACCCTTGTCCATTTGCAAGTCGTGAAGGGTTGGGGGGTCCCCCAACCCTTGTCCATTTGCAAGTCGTGAAGGGTTTGAGG
>BGNK01002294.1:53265-106558 GCA_003297005.1 Symbiodinium sp. clade A Y106 | reverse complement strand
TTCAATAGCATAGAGGCCCTTCTTTAGTGTTAGGTTTTACTTGTTCATTATGAATATTTCGTAGATCGTCGTAGCATCTGGGCGAAGAACGGTACCTACTGCAACTGCATTTTTTCTAACACTGAATGTGTTTCCTTAAAGGTTGACTATCAGATTGGAAACCATGCAAAGTATTGCAAAATGTAAGCTTCTTAGCTGGTTGTGATATGGTGGTTTCGGGTTTTGCCCAAATCCAGGCCNATGCAAAGTATTGCAAAATGTAAGCTTCTTAGCTGGTTGTGATATGGTGGTTTCGGGTTTTGCCCAAACCCAGGCCCAGTTGCAGTATAGGGCTTCTGGTTGTAGTATGGGGCTTCCGGTTGTAGTAGGGACTAGTCGCGGGAGTGGGGGGGGGCCGGGATCGGCAGCGAGCGAAAAGGCGGGGCAGCAAGAGCGAAAAGCGGGAAAGTGTGTAAAGTGTGCCTACAGACGGCGGAATTCGCCCCCGGCAGCGTCAACGCCGCTTCGTGCAGGCTCGGCGTCCTCCATGAAAAACAAAATGCGTGCCCGCCCTCCCTTCTGCGGGCTCTCTGGTGCCCTTTTTTTGGGTCTGAAAGGAGGGATAGCCCCTAAACCCTAGACCCTTAACATACAAGAGCAGGCCCAGGAGCAGCAGCCTGGGCCAAAGCCTGCGGGTGATGGAGACAAAACTCCCGATTTAGGGTTTGGGCGTTTAGGAATTAGGGTTTAGGGGTTAGGGTTTAGGGTTTGGGCGTTTAGGAATTTAGGGTTCGGAGATCAAGCGTTCGAATCTGCCAGTCGAAGACAACGTCGGGTTTGTCGGGTGGGCACCACGAGCTGGGCCCCCAGGGGCCTGTGAGGTTGGCGTCGGGTTTTCCTGAAGATACCACACAAAGCTCCTAAACCCTGAGCCCTTAAACTCACCCGGAGCCCCAATACCCTAAACCCCCAAACCCTCAAGCAATGCAGCGCCTCAGTCCTTGAGCCCCTGACGACATTCGGATCCTCGGGTTTTTAGGTGTGCATGTTTGAAGGTTCAGGGCTTAATTAGGGTAGAAGGCTGTTGTGCTTTAGGTTAGGGTTTAGGGTTCACGGCTCTAGACACGGGGCGTAGCTGAGGTTCTTTGAGGGTTCGTGGTTTCGGATTTCAGGCTAGGCCCGAGTGATTGGGACAGCAGGAAAAAGAAGCTTCATATGGGTGGTTGTCAAAATTATGGCCCCTTTCTGGGTATGCTAAATAATAGGTGCCGTATTATAATCGGGACCCAAAAAGGGACCCTAATTTTGACAACCACCCATATAGAAGCCTGAGGAGTTGTTTCCAAAAATTACGTGTATTATTCCATAGATTTCCCTAATATGACTTGACAATACCATGAGGTACCGCAAAAACCTTATTCCAAGGTCGAAAGGCCCGCAACTATGCTACAGGTTCTGGTCGTTTAGTCTGCCAGCAAACTTGCTTGTTGTTCAGTCGCACTTATGCTGGACAGCCAGAATGCACCGCATCCGTGCGTCATGGGACACATACCCCTATACGGCAGCCCAATTCCAAGACCCTAGACCCCAAATCCCAAGACTTATAGCGTTATAGGACCCGATAAGACGCTTACAAAAGTCCCAAATCCAGAAACCCTACGCTGACGACCCTGAAACCCTGAAGTCTTGTGAAAGCTCTAAAACCCTAGACCCTAACACCCAAAACCCTCCAACCCGGAAGCCCTTGGCCTTTAAAAAACCCCAACCTCAAAGCAAAGAATAGCTCTAAGCCCCAAAACCTGGAACTCGTACAGATGCTCTATAGAACTTTTCCAGCCTTATACAGTATATCCTTTAAATCTCTTACAGAATCTACCCTAAGCCCCAAAACCCCCAAACCCTAAACCCAGGGAAAACGAAGCCAAGCCCTAAACCCTCAAACCCTAAACTCCTGAAGCCCTAAACCTGTAGAACCCTTATAAAACGCTTAACCCTGAAGCTCTAAACCCCTAAACCCCTACATAAGAAAAAGAAACTGAACCCCTGAACCCATAAACCCTAAACCCCTAAACTTCCGAAACCCTTCTTAGATCAATCAGGTCTCGCCGGACGAAGCGCCTGGGTGGAGGGCGGAAGGTGATCATGGCGGACCCATGGGAATCTCGCCTCTGCTAAGTAAGGGGTTCCTTTAGGGGATTCCGTGAATGAGTCTTTTAAAGTGTCAGTGCGCACTGCCATCGCGATGTCGATGTCAACAACACCCGCTTAGATGGTCTCACGGCGCCGTTAGCCGTTAGCTAGTGTCGACCCGATAGGCATAGGTTCACGGATGAGCTTCAGGAATTACTGGTTTTTCGGGGTTGCAGGGGTTTTGGGTTTAAGGGTTCAAAGCACGGCGCGAATGGAGGAGACGTTGGAAGTCAGTATGTTCCACACAATGAGCTTGCGTTTAACGGTTAGTAGCTTGTTGTTTTCGCAGTGGTAATTTCGGGGTTTACGATTTCAGAAATTAGGGAATTTCTGGTGCTGAGTGCCGTAGGGCTTTTTAGGATTGAAGTTATTTCAGGGTTCGGAGGCTTTGCGGGTTAGGAATCAATTCGGCGCTTTGGGATTTAGTGCAGGGCTCGGGGGTTTTGAGATTTGGATTTTCTTTCCCCTCTCCAGGGTTTCTACAGGCTTGGGGTCTCAGGATATCGTGCCTTAGTGGATTTGGGTTTCGAGTATCTGTAGGGTTTGCAATTGGGGTTTGGCCGGGCTTTAGATTTAGGATAGCCACTTTCACCCAAAACCATGTTGCTGTGCGTGCGTTGTGTCCGTTACAAGATTGTGGTGTCGTAATGCCGCCCAACCCCATCCGAAACCCTCGACCCCGAACACCTACTTTCGAAAGTTTGAACTCGAACTCAGGACACCCCCACATCGTCCAGCGAGGAGATGATGGGATCAGGGATTCTTGTACGTCGGCCAGGTTAAAGTACTGCATTTTGTACGTCTGCCCAGTAATCTTTGAAACTTGTTCATGCGCCCGAGGCTTACCCAAATGCCAAGATTCAATAATGTAGGAACCTGATTAAGAAATCCTGGCCCTATAACCCCCAAAATAGTAGGATTCATATAAGGAACCCTAATAAAGGCCCAAGGTTTCTTAATCAGGTTCCTACATTACCCTGTTTAGCGACTTGGGATTGCTGTGTACGGGTGTGGAGTTGAGCCTTCTGGGCTTTGTATGTGTGCGCTTGGGTTATGTTCCAAAGCAGGAGAAGGTATTGTTGCTTGTTGACTAGGGGCACCGCACACCCCCTGATTGACAGCAAGCCCCACTTGAGACCATACTCCCTTACCTTTATAAACCTTCAGCTGTTTGCCTTGCTGTTTCAACGTTTAGGGTTGGGAACGACTGCACATCTGCCATCTTCCCAAATCACCCCCCGCCCCTCCAGGTGCCAAAGCTTCACGACAAGAGTAAAACCGTACATGCTAAAATCTCAAACTCCTTAAACCCAGTCTATACCCAAAGCCCTCTGACCGCATTCGTCGCCCCTGTAGCCGCTCCACGTGATGGTGATCGTGGTGTGTCATCTCGCCTGTCTTCGTCTGGGTTGCGGATCAGGAGGGAGAGAAGCCGAAGCGGTGATCTATGAAGGAGTCAGTGTCGATGATGTGCAAGATGATGAGGAAGGGGGCGCGGATGGTCCTGACTGATGCAGTTCGATGAGCGGGCTTGGCAGGAATCCAAAAGTCCGATGCACTTTAAAGCAAAAACCCACTGTCACTATACCCCGACCGTCCAGACCCTCCATCCTCTAAGTGCGGATCCTGAGGGTCAGCAGGACGATATCTATGCAAAGTCTGAGAAAGATCTTTACACCTGGGCTCTCAAAGCCATGTTTCGAACTTCCGAAACCATCCCGTAGATAGTCATCAACAACTATTAGTTAGGAACATAGTTCCTTCATGTGTCTTCAGATCTGTACCCCTTCCAACTTACATTCAAACGAGAGTTGTTTAGCTTCTCGGCTTACCCTAATATAGAACCCTTATAGATCCCTTCAACGAACCCTGAAAGCCCTAATTTTCGGAAACTCCCATAAAGATCATTTCGTGTTCCGTAGCTGCAGCTCCGATGACAGGACGATGAGACGGTGCCGTGGGAGCTGCAGCCTCATGCTCTAATGCTCGGAGTTGCTGGTTTAATATAGAGGCCTTAATCATTACCTATACTATTTTGCGGGATTCCCTATTATAGTTTTATGGTATAACATACCCCAAACCCTATTCTAATGATTAAGGCCCTATAGTAGTAGCCTCGGTTTAAAGTGTGCGCATTTAGGGCTCAGGCTATGTACCCCCAAGGGTCACGAATCTCAAGCCTTCTGCCCTCTCTCTGAGGCGAGTGCACCACTTCATCGTGGTGGACAGCGATCGCAGCACGTAGACTGCTCAGTTGCGCCAGCTCTCCAACTGTATTGGGGTAAATCCGCCTACCATTATCACCAGCATGCGATTGCAGGTGTGGTTCTGTGTCGCAGTGGTGACAGTGAGGCGCATGACCGGGATGATGATGAAAGACATAAGTTAAGGGTCAGGATGACTATGCCATGGCGACATGGAGAACGACGATGATCATCGTGATCTTGATGGTATACTGCCTAGTTCAGGCTGTTTGGCGAAGCCCACAAACCCTAAACTCTAAATCCCTGCCTTTCGAGTTTGCGATATTTCTCAAAGTTTCGAGTGCGGTGCCCAAAAAGTTTAAGGCATCATTCCAAAACCTTGTAGGTAGCTTTATAAAACCCTACTAAAAATCACAAAATCCCCACTGCAACCAGGTCACTGAACCCAGAGGAGGTGCGTTGGCGCCCTGGGCCGGAGGGTCCGAGTGGTTTTTATGGGAGTTCTATAGGCTTTTGTTGGCGTTGTACAGGGTGTTATGGTTTTCTGTCGGTGGGATGTATCGTTTTTTGTCGGGCTCCGCATGTTTGGGGCTCCCCACTTTTGGAACTATTCGGAACTTGCTTGAAGAAGGGTTTGGAGGGCTTTTTGGTTTCAAGCAAGGCATATTATGTATGTTCGTACTTGCAGCCCTGCATTTATTGCCGTGCGTGTTCGCTTATACCTGTCTACGTGTGGCTGCGCCCTTGTGGTTTACATACTTCTTCCGTCATGCACAGTTCATCCAGTCTTTCGAACTCATGATTATGTACTTGTCTATGGTTCAGATAATGTACGGGCTTGCATAGCCATTTTGATGGCCCCTACATGAGTTCAAGATATGGTTATACATGAAACCCGATCCCAACTAGCCCTAAACCCTAAACCCTCGTAGTTTATGCTCTGGAGTTTGGGGCTGTTTCGACACTAAGGAGCGCTCTTGACCTCCGTTGCCATCTCCAGCATGGCGAAGAAGCAAGTCCTGTCCTTACTTTGGGGCTGGGGGCTTTGTCGAGAAGGCAGTAGTAAATCACTAGCAAGAATTTTGAATGATAATGATGAGACGAAGCAGACTGATACTTGTAGCATTCGTAGTCGTAGTAACACAGCATTGGCAGCAATACTTCTTGTGATTGATAAGGTTGAGTCTTTAGGGTGTATATTTATGGCTGAGGAGCACTGGGATGTCATTGCTCGGTTCAGTGCTCTTGGGGGCTCCGGCGATGCTTAAGGTTAATATAGAAACCTCAAAAAAGTACCAATCTTATCCTTTAGGGCTCCTTATTATCCTTTAGGGCTCCTTAACATAGTTATTATCTTCTTGGCTGTGAACTAAACTTTTCAACTTCTGGGGTTCTTATAAGGTAGTCGGTTCTGAAAGTTTCAACTTTTACTCCCTTGGGTTTTGGGCCAGTGAGTTACAGGATAATATACCCCAAAACCCTATTCTAATTATTAAGGCCCCTACGTTATGGTCAGGTTGATAGGGTCTCGGGTCTTCATGGGCATCGGGTCAGCCCTGGCTTTGTTTGAGCTTCCAGAATTTCGGCGTCTACAGGGCTGGTCTATGGGCACGTAGAGGATCATGGGACTTAGTAAGTAGGGCTAAAAGTACCTTGATTAGAGTTATAAATAGATAGAACTATAGTTACTTACTTATAACCCTACTTACTAAGTCCCCTGATCCTCCAAGTATCAGTCAGTTCCTGGCGTTAGCTACGGGCTTGCAGCTTCATACGCCGGCTGCTGTACAAAGGCATCTTGTGAATTGATGCGAGGGCTCCTCTTCGTTACCTGTTGCCGTCCACCAAATCGTCGGGTGTGCTGCACCGGGAAACCGTTTAACCCTTAACCCAGATTGGAGTTTCAGAAACTGAGGGAGTCCCAAACAGAGAATAGATTTGGGTAATGATACCTGCATCCTGATTACAAGGACCGCCTTGAAGCCTCCCCTACGTTTCGGAAAACCTATCGCCATTCCAACGTGGGCATCCATTGTGTTCACACGCTATATAGGGGTCGGAATAACCCGTCGTACTATCTCTCTGATGCATGGATTTTTGGGACGCGCCGTAACGACGGCTGTACTGTCCGATCCAATCCAATCCAATCCAATCCATACTATTCCCTAGTGCTCCTTATCATAACTATGCGGTCATATACACCAAACAATCCAAAACCCTATTTTAATTATTTGTCATTATTAAGTCCCCCTGTAGTTTGGGGTTTGGGGTTCTTCTTGACTTACAGAAGTTCCGGGTCGAGTTTCGTGATTGGGTTTTTGCGGGCAGGTAACCCTGATGCAAAATGTGCTCTAATCATAGTACTGGGTTTAGGGTTTAGTAGCCTAGGTAAAATCATGAATAACTGTTAATTCTCCTTGATCCTCGAAATGAGAAGTAAGTAGATAGGCTGTTTCCAACACCGCAGGCCTAAACCCCAAATTACGATTTGGGGTATAGTCTCGAGTTTCCGGAGTCCTGGGGTTTAGGGTTTAGACTCTAGGGTGTTGAGTGATTCCTGGTTAGACCGGGGTGGTTTTTTAAAGACTCATAGACGTCTGAAGCCCCCTCGCCTAACGTGCCTTCTCCTGGGTTCTTGTTATGGAACTTAATTTAAGTCACCATAATACGGATCTATAGTAAATAAGATGGTTTCCTTATATGCTACCTACCCTGAACCAATTAAATCCCTGAACAAGAACCTGAGATCAGCGTGTTCTTCACCATCAAGGATCCTTCCCAGGCGCTGTTGGAGGGTTTTGGGCGCAAGAGATTTTAGGGTTTCGGGTTTAGGGTTTAGGGTTCCTTTAAAGGGATCCATAAAGGTTCCTTGAAGGGATCTCTACGGGTTCTACATAGGGGTTTAGGGTTTAAGGATTTCGGGTTTTGGGTTCCTGGCTGGCCCGCACGAAAATCTTTTGCTGGCAAAGAGCCAACCATTTTCCGCTGCACGTGGAAGTCGGGATAGGATGGAGTAAAAGAGGACGAGCGCTGTGGTTGATAGGTAGAGAGACCGCGCAGAAGGTTCTAAGGCACATTTTGTCACATTGTCTGTACACCGCAGCCGCTCGCGATCCTCGATCAAGCCCTCGCTTCAACTCTCCTTCCCTCGTGTCTTTCTGAAAAGATAACATTCCAGGCCTCGCGCACCTTGCAATGCTTTTGGCCTGGCCGACGCCAAAGCTGTGACTGCCAGGGAGGCTCCTTCGTCAACGGCAGGCAGCTCCGCCGCTTGCGTCGCCATGTGCCGCAGGACGCCTGTCGAAGGATACTATGGGTTCATCGCAGCAAAACTGCACTCTGACCGCTCCAAGCACAGTCGGCGATGGCGGATGCTGCTGCCGTGGAGGAGGCAGCGAAGTACACGGATTCTGCGCATCGTGCGATTCAACATGTCCTGTTTGCTTCCACGGCCATTCTTGTCCAGGTCGTGGTCGTCGCCGACCTGCTGTCTCCCGCCCGCGAGCAGAACGCTGCTGAGGCGAATGCTGCCAGTGCAAATGCATCTACCCACAGAAACTGCGCGTCAAGCCCGCCAGCTCTTCAGGGAGCCGGCCCAACTCCGCCGGTCGGCGTGCAGGAGGCTGGGTCCTTTCTAGAGGTGTATATATAGACTGTTGGTTTACCCTTCACCATGACCAGGCCGCACCGGCGGAGCGGCCAACGGCGGGAGCGGCAGGGAAGCGCGCCAAGCGCGCCCGCAAGTTTGGGCCTGCACCAACTTTTGCTTTGGCTGCCGCAGGCTCCGGTGGAGGACGAGGAGGCGGAGCAGCACTTGGATGGCGGCCCCCTCCTAGCACGAGAGGAGAAGTCGAAGAGGAAGGCGCGTCGTCCCTTGCCCCCGCGAGGAAAACTCGCTTGGAGACTTTTTCCTGTCGTTTACTTGTGCGCAGGCGAAGGCCTTTGCCGAGGAAGAAGCGGAGGAAGTGGTATAGAGGAGGAGGGAGCTTCTTCCGGCAGGGGACACAGGGGCAGGCATCGGCGACGACCCCCTGGAGGCCAGGGTTGGGGAACGCACCTACAGCCCAGTTCTGCTGAATCCCGAGAAAACCCACATGCTTCGGTAGAGATACTTTTTGTAGGATGTCATCAGCAAGTTGAAGAGACACGAGGAGAAGGCCGCTGCAACAGCGAGGTCCTGGGCGCTCTGACATGACAATGTTTTGGAGAGAGTACTACTCATCGCAGGAGAGAAAGAAAATGAACCGCCGCATCGAGCACTTGCCGGTCTCCTTCGAATACCGCCGACACTGAGTCTTGAACGGCAAACAGGGATGCTTTTTCGATTGGAAGACTACTGCCTACAAGGAAAGGTTTCATTCACCACACATCTGACCCGAGGTGAAAACAACATGAGGGAGATCGGCAAGCAGCTCAATTACGTGCAGCGGCGGATCGAGGAGGAATCTTGCCGCTTCTCTCTATCTCTCTCGCTCGTTCTCTTCTTCACTCTCTCTGGTTGTCTGTTAGGTTGTCTCGGCGCTCTTGCTTGATGTCTGTTTCCTGCCGGGGTGTCACAGGCGCCAGCCATCATTGAGGCGGCCGAGGATCGGGAGCGGCGCGGAGCGCCGAACCCCGACAGCGAGCATAATTCGAAGGACATGTGCAAGCAGCTTCGCAGATACATCAAGGAGTGGACGGTTGCACTCGGCCACTACCGTCAGTGGCGCTCCAAAGGTGGTTACAGTTTAGGGTTGGGATTTAGGGTTTAAGGATTTAGTGCTTCGGGTTTTGGGTTTGGGGTTTAGGTCTTCGGGTTTAGGGTTTTGGGTTTCGGGCTTTGGGCTTTGGGTTTCGGGTTTAGGGCTTTGGGTTTAGGGTTTAAGGTTTAGGGTGTGTCCATCGTGCTACCCCCAACCTCCCTATTAAGGGGACTTTTCAAGCTTTTCCCACCAAATCAAGGACCAGCACTTTGCCGCCGGCTCTTCCCTTTAAGCTCTCCATTTATTTGCTGGATCTAAGACCGGCATTTGGCGGCTGGGGGAATGCCGCAAAAAGCACTGATTTCGATTTCAAAAAGCTGAAATTCAAAAGTCAATACCCAAACCGAACCCGAAACCCAAAACTCGAAATTGGGTTCCCGGATGGTTTAGAGCAGGCACACACAAAGAAAGGGTGACACACCGGCTTCGGCCACCGGCCCAATCTAAAATCGCATTTTTATAGAAAGAGTTTACCACCCAACTTTCAGCACGCAGGAACCAGAAAACAAGGGGCCCGAAATTCGAAATTCGAACCCCAGATCTCGAATCCAAAAGCGAGAACACAAAACGCAAAACTCAAAGTGTCGGACCCGAAACCCAAAAGCCCCAACCCAAAACTCGAGATTGTAACTCGGACGGTTTAGAGCAGGCACACACACACAAAGAAAGGGTGGCACACCGGCTTCGGCCACCGGCCCAATCTAAAATCGCATTTTTATAGAAAGAATTTATCACACCAATTTCAGCACGCAGAACCCAGAAAACAAGGAGGCCGAAACTCGAAAGCCGAACCCTCGATCTCGAATCCAAAAGCTAGAACCCAAAACTCAAAACTCCTAAGTTTCGAACCCGGGACCCAAAAACCCGAATCCAAAACTCGAAACTCAAACGACCCCGCCGGCAAATGGTCTCAGTCTAGGGGTATTAACTTTCAATGGTAGCGGTGTGCTGGTCGGGCACGCTAAATTTGTGTCCCTCACGTGTGTGGTAAGGCAAGGCCTAATCGAAAAACGTCCGTTCCGGGCCAACACTGGAGGCTTACCCTCCAGTGGCAGGATGCGATTGTTCAGCAGCCTGTCTGGCCGCTCGCAGCGGAGCTGCTCGGGCGATTGCCTGGCCTTGGCAATCGTCGCTCGGGCTCTGCTTCCAGCTCGCCAACGAGCCTCGCTCAGTTTCGTTTTTGATTTTTTCCGGGTGTTGGGTTTGGGGTTTTGGGGTTTTGGCTTAGGGTTTAGGTTTTCGGGATTTGGGTTTTGGGTTTAAGTTTTTTGGGGTTTAGGCTTGGGGGTTTTGGGTTCGGGGTTCGGGGTTTTTGACCCAAGAGGGTTTAGGGCTTCCAGTTCGGGTGTTGATTGTGTGGTTATCGATTTAAGTGTTTTAGGTAGGTTAAAGCTGGTTAGAGTTGGGTTTGCCCGTACTCTCGGCCCTGTTTGTGCTCGCTCAGACCAACCCTCTAAGAGAACCCTAACCTGAAAGGAACCCGAAACCCTTAAAAGAACCCTAAAAAGGAACCCCAAACCCTGAACCCTTGCGCGCATCAACTCCATACGGCCGAATCCCGAAACAGCCCTGCGCCCTACAGCCTTGTCATCAAATTTGGAAACCCTAGAAGCTCCGCTCAACGAAAGGCTTCGGAAAACACAATGGAGCCTCAGATAAAAGCCGTCCTAAACCGTGCACAAACGCATACAACTGTGAAATCTTAACAGACGTAGCAAAGCACCGCTTCTTCTACCTTGCCAGCCGATTTTGCTTCCGCACCATCCGGGCGCCTACACCTACACCCTCTGCCCGGGTCAGCTGCGGAGGCGCACCACGATGTGGCGCGCCGTCTGTGGGCGACGGTGGGCGGCCATACAGCGGCCTCGGTGGAAAGCTCACAGCGTGTGGAAGTTTCCGCACTGGAGCAGTGGTCCTGGCAGTGGTCATGCGCGGATCAGCCGGATGGCGCCGCATCGCCAAGGGCCAGGTGCTGCGAACCGTGCACAAGTAGCAGCTGCTCGCACGTACACAGGCACCACCGCCGCTGCTGCATCAGTCGCGCACGAACCTACCTTAACCTCCAAAATCATGGCCAAAACAAAGGTTAAGGAGCACCCCAAGCCCCCAATTCATTAGCAGTCAGGCCGACAAATTCGAGCCGCTCTTGGCCGCGGAACTGCGGAAGGACCAAGTTCGGAGCTGGGTAGGTAGCCTTACCAGTTCAGGGCTCAGGGCCCAGGGCTTTTATTTGCGTGGGTATATAAGTTCCTTTTAAACTTAAAGAAGGTGAAGCTTTTGGGGGATAAGGTACTCAGCCCAAACACCAAGTGGCGCATTGATCTTTTTAGTCTGCATATTTAGATGCCGCCCGCGCAAGTCAAGCAGCGGCCCCCCAAGCCCAGCCAGAAATCCCCAATGCCGATTCCATACATTCGGCCTAGACCCAAAACACAACCCGAGAAAGTAAAAAACAAGAACAAAAAGCAACAGTGCCAGCCCGGGTTTCAGGTTAGGTTGATGCAAGGGCTGTATTCTGAACATAGGGCATCCGCCAAGATCCGTAAGCCCTACAGCGTTAATTGTCCTATGCTGTACTGTACTAGAATCCGAATATACCATACGGTATTAGATTGCATCTTGTCTTACTATATTGTACGATATCATACTATATTAATTACTATACTATTCCAGTGGCAGGGTGGGGTTTGGCGGACAGTGTCTAGGAAGCCACGCGTGCTGCCACAGAGAGTGGCATCCATTTTCGCGCATTGACTTCGCCTGGGGCTTGGTCGAAATGAGCACGTGGAGGTTAGAGGGCTTGGGTTTATGTGGACCCCTGGCTTTTTGAAAAACGCACTGTCATAGGGCATATACTGTGGTTGACTTACCGGTTAAAACGGTTAAGACATGCAACTTCTGATTTTTGGATCCTTTGAGGGGTCTGGGTAGATGGCAGTGAGAGCGCATCAGGAGAGTTTTCCAGAAACCCCATAACCCCGCAATTAACGAGTATCTGTAATAGGATGCCTAATGGATCCTAAATTAGGATATGTTGGAGTCTCTTGCTAAATGGATTGGTCAAGGAGCATTTGGCCATACTGGGTCTCTTGGAAACTGGCTGTCTGTGCACTCGCATGTGCACATGTAGAGAAACACCCTGAACACTAAACCTCTGCGTGAGATCCTAGACCCACGCCTTAGACCACCAAAGTCCTAAAGCCGAAATACAGAATTGAATTTAATGCCGAAAATCCAAAGGAGCCTAACCAGCACTTTGTTCAAAGATGAATGTAGATCCTCTGTTCGTTCATTAGGAACGCCGCAGTGAAGCCGCTTTGTGTCAGGGCCAATAGTTGTAGAATCCTTGGCTTAAACCTTGGTACGGGAGCCGGGTTGTCCATCTTGAACCCTTCAAAAGGTCAGTGACATCCCCACTCTGAGGAGAGCCTTTGCCTCGGTTCTGCGCCTCTACGGGGACGGCAAGAATGCCGCAAAGCGGGGAGCTAAGCCCATCGGAGCCTGGGAGTCTTCGAAAAGAAGGGTTATAGAGCTTGGGCTTTCGGGTTTGGGCTTGGGTTGTGGATGATTTCGGGGTTTGGAGTTTAGGGTTTGTGGGTTGAGAGTTCAGGGTTCCGGATTTGGGGGTTTGGTGTTCAGAGGTTTAGGGATCCCTTCTTTCCGTGTCCTTACCACAAGGAGTCCCCACTCTTGTGTTTTCTGTACTTCGGGTGCCCTAGTCTCTTAACTCCCGCTTCCCAACTCGCCTTTCAGTCGGACTTTAGAGGTCGTTCCAGGCTTTTCGCGTCAAACCCCAAACCCCTAAACGCTAAAGGACCCTAAAGCCCTAAAGGACCCTGAAAAGGGACCCGAAACCCTAAACCCCTAAACCTAAACTCTTAAACCCCTAAAATCCCAAACACTAGGAGCTTGATGAGCCCGCCCTTTTAGTAAGGTACTGGTATTCCGTATCACCATGTGAGGATGTTGGAGTTCCAGAAAATCGGTAGCTACTAACATGGGACCCTACATCGGGATTCTGACGCACCCTGACTAAAAGCACACCATTTTTTCCGACAGCCCGATAGAATCGCTATAAACTCCCACGACAGGCTACTCCTTAACTCTGAACCCGAGACCCCTACCCCTAAATTTAAGAACCCCAGACCCTAAACCAAAAAAGCCTAAACCCTAAACCCCTGCTCCTAAGTTGAAGAAACCCTAAATCTTACACACCAAACTTTAAGAAACAGGGGCGCGTGTTGACCTGTTTCGCCGAGGCAGGGCAAGGAGGCCGAGATCTTGGCGTGATCCTCGGAGCGGGGCTCGGGGCTGCAGGAATTTCGGTGGTTGTGTTGTGTTGAAGAGCTTTTAGGTGTAGGTCCTAGGGCTTGTAGGGTTTAAGGCCTTTTTCAGGGTTTAGTATTTAGTACTTGTCTTGGGCTGTAGGGGTGTGAGGTAGCAGTTGTGCATGCTTTTTGTTTTGCATGGGGAAGGTCTGTGACTGTTGGTTTTACAGGCTTGTTTAGGTTTTGTTGTCGTCGGGGCTGCATGCAACAATGTAGTGTGGTGGGGGCTAAAGTTTGTACAGTTATAGATTTGCAGCGAAGTTCTGGGTCTCTACAAATCTAGGCGCCTTGAGGATTAATCTTTGTTTAAAATAGGGCATTAGGCGCAACCCAGGCCCCGACCTTGTACAACCTGTCCACCACCAAAATCCGAAACTCTGAACTGAAACGCGACACCCTAGGGCACCCTCAAGTTTACAACCTGAGCCCGCGCTCCCCTAAACCCTAAAGCCCTAAACCCCGAAAGCCCCAAATTTCAAACCCTAAAACCCTAAAATCCTGAAACCCTAAACCCTAAAACCCTACACGGTTCGCTCCGAGAGGTCTCCTTGTTGCTGGAGCATGCGAGAGAGTTGGATACGCCGGTCTTGGACTCGGACAAGAAAGGCGGAGTCAGAGACTCCAAAGCCCTTAATTCAGGAATATCTCTTAAAATATAGGAACCCTTGTATGATTTAAGGTATATTCTGGGGAGTCCAAGGATGTGCGGCTCTTTGGGATAAGGGGGGCCTTCCCTTGAGCAGGTCATATTATGCTCCGGCAGGGCTTAAGTACTTGTATTAGTACTGCAGCTTTTGTTGGGTCTCCAGGAGTTAAAGTGTCACTATGCAGCAACGTCTTCTTTACCATTGGGACAGTGGTGGTGATGCTGCTGCTTGTGATGGCAACTGCAGCAATATTAGAGGAGTCTGAGTTTCGCTGGTGAGGATTTCCCAAGAGCGAGATCCGCCAAACCCTGCACCCTCAAATGCCTCAGAATCCTGAATCCAAAATCCCAATATTCAATTCTACTCCTACTCTAGCATTTCCCCCCTAAACCCTAAACCTCTAAACCCCAAACCCCTGAAATCCTGAGCCTTGATCCCTCAAAGTCCCGAAGGCCTAGGGTCCGAGCCCGCAGCAACCCCGAAGCTCCTAAGCCTTGAACGGTTTAAAGTTTGGGGTGTAGGATTTAGGTTTGTGTTTGGGGGTTTAGGGTGTATTTAGCGGTTTAAGGTTTCGGTGTTTAGGATTTAGATTTAGGGGCTTAGGGTGTATTTAGGGGTCTAGATGTCGGGGTTTAGGATTTAGGTTTAGGGGTTTAGGGTGTATTCAGGCGTTTAAGGTTTTGGGTATTAGGGCTTGGGGGGATTTGAGAACAGTCTCGTCAGGTAAGATGAGTGATTAGAGGAGTCGGGGACTTAAAGGAATTTTGTGAATCCCCTTTAAGGGCTCTTTAAGGAGTCAGTTTATGTAAGGTTTAGGGTTTAGGGACATGGCATCTACTACTGCACAGGTAATGGTTCTTCACGTCTTCACGTCTTTCCAAGCTGCATCACTCCTGAATGATGAGCCATGAATCATGAAGTACTCAAGTTCATCACCATTTCGATTGAATGATCCTCTTTGATGGCAGCGTGGATGCCAAGTCGGATACATAGACCACAGCCTCAAAAACAAGCTTGGGTAGAAAAATGAAGTATGGCAAACTATGCAATACAGAATAAGAGTTGTGATATGTATGAACTGGAGGAGCAGCGCTGCGGCTTGGGTTTTCGAGGGCCTTGAACCCTCACAACTATGTCCACTAGGGAGTGGAGTTTATAGTTTAGTGCGTTTAGGCTTGAGGGTTTAGCGTCCCGCAGTGCAAGGATCATCTAATTCTGGTGACCCGGACGACCATCGATAGCATGCCGCTGGGACATTGAATGAGCATCGGTTTGATTCTAGTACACGAACTAGGCCAGGTCCAAAGCTTCGATGTTTAAGCCGGGGTGCAATCAGTTATGGGTTCCAAAGACCCGCGCCTTTGTCAGTCCGAGTTTTCCGCAAGAAGCTGGGCAGATCGAGGTTTCTTTCCCAAGACCCTCAACCCGAAACCCTCAAACCCGAAAAACCCTGGGCCCCAGACTCCAACCCGCAAGAAATCTTGAACCCTCGACCTTTTCGGGGGACGTGTATGACGAAATCACATCGATGAACCCCTTAAGCTGGAACAGTAGGTTCTTTGGGATACAAGTCGAAGGGTTAGGGTTCCCTGAACCCTAAACCCTATGCCTCTGAAATCTGCCCTCACCTTTGGCTTCCTGGTAACATGCTCGCCTCAGGGTGGAGTTTTGTTGAGGATGCTTCATACTAGGTAGCGATTTGAGATATGTTTTAATTTGCCTTCCTGGTACGATATAGAGCTATCTATGCCTTCTGCTGAAAACCACCAAGGGTTGGATCGAGGGTTTTTAGGTTTAGGTTTTAGGGTGCAGGCTTTTAGCGATACCACACCCATCTCCAACCCTAAACCCTAAATCTAATTATTAAGGCCCCTATATTATAGTACCCTTATAGATCCCTACTGTAGCCCTCATAGACCCTTTTCAAGGAACTCAATACAAATAATTATGGCCCCTATATTACCTTCAATGCTAGAAGCGGAAGGTTCCACCCCGAGTATCTCAGCGCCGTCACCTACGCTTTCCTTCATTCCGGCCTCAAGTACGCAGTCCCAGCAGCTGCAGGGTTCCAAACGGTCTAGGGTTTAGGGGTTTAGGGTTTAGGGGTTTAGGGGTTTAGGGTTTAGGGGTTGAGGGTTGAGGGTGTTAGGGGATTCCGAGTTGTACTTTGTGGGTTTTCGTGGGGGCCTTCCGGTCTTTCAAGGCTTCCGGGTCAGGGTATGGAGGCACCCTGAACCCCGACCTTTGTCAGAGTTGAGTAACGTTTTACATTTTTCTGGGTACTTAGCCCAATAATGAAAAAATGAACATTTTTAATCCTATCCCAAGCATGAACTAGCTACCACGAGTGTATGAAGGGGTCGGGGGCTCGAGAGTTTTGGGCGTCGTCAGTCTCCTCTCGCATTGTCAAATAGGAACAGGAGCTGTGAAAAGTGAGCCCTGAACCCTCAACCGCAGACCATACCAGAAGCCGTACAGGAAAGCCATGCAGCGCATTCACCCGGCCAGCAAACCACCATCCTCCACAAGAGCACGATCTTTGTTTGAGGTACTGAACTCTCCTCTCCCAATCCTCTTCTATGTTAGGCAGCATTCCCCAAGCTTCTGGAATCTGGACTCTATCAAGCCTTACTTTAAAAAGAACCTCACACAATTCTATCACAATGCCAAACAACCCTACAAGACCTGTCACAGCTCTGCACAAGCACCTCGGGACCTTGCTTGCAAGCACTAAGAACACTCTGTGTCATGTCGTTGCTCTGGGATCTCACAAGGGTCAACCCTGAACCTCGAACTGTGAGCTCTACAACCTTCGAAATAGAAGTAAGACCTGAGCCCTAAACCTCAAAGCCCTCACGTGCAAACTGTGTTCAGGATTCTGACACCCTAAACTACCAAAACCCTATGACTGAACCCTAGACCCCGAAACCTAAACCTGGAGGTTTCAGACGGAGTTGAACTTGGAGAGTTGTAGCGGTTGGCTGCGGGATGTGAGCTGAGATATTGAAGCTTTAATAAATATAGGGACGTTATTAGTTTCAATGAGTGTGTTTCAAGTTGTTTCGTAGGGGCCTTAGTAATTAGAATGGGGCTTGGGGTATTGTCTCCTATAGATATGCGACGCCGAGTGGGGGATATTACAATGCATAAGCACTTCGACCTCTAAGTCATGTCCCAGGTTCGAGGTGTGGGGTTCTTGGACTCATGGGGACTCAGAGAGAATCCCTGCATCCGAGTATCAGGAAAGGTCCGCAGACCTGCATCTCGGAGTCTTGTTTTCTTGCTTGCTTGAGCGTCTCTGGTGGGCTACTTTTCGAAATCTAAATCCGGAACCTTAAGCCGTAAACCCAGAACCCTGTGCCCCAACAACCTCCGCACTGCCCCTCACACCGGACACACAGGCGCAGCCGGACCATCTACCAGCCGCCTATCTTCTTCTTGGAGGAACTGCCGGTTGGGCGTTGAGGGCACAACACCCGCCCCCATGAGGCTTCACCCATCGCCACGACTGCTGCTGCTCCTCCTCCTAGTGCTACTATGATGGCTGCCACTGCCACTACCGCTACTACGACGACGACCACCACCACCACCTCGCTGCCACTACCACGACTCCTCCTCCTCGTCCTCCTCCTCCTCCTCGTAGTACGACGACAACAACAACAACTACTACTACTACTATTACTACTACTCCTACTCCAACTCCTACCCCTACCGCTACCGCTACTCCGACTACTACTACTACTACTGCTACTGCTACTGCTACTGCTACTACTGCTACTACTACGACGACGACTACTACTACGACTACGACTACGACTCCGACGACGACTACTACTACTACTACTACTGACTACTGACTACTACTACTACTACAACTACTACTACTACTACCACTACTACTACTACTACTACTACTACTACTACTACTACTACTGCTACGACGACTACGACGACGATGACGACGACGACTACTACGACTACGACGACGACTACGACTACGACTCCGACGACTACTACTACGACTACTACAACTACTACTGACCACTGACTATGACTACTACTACTACTATACTACTATACTACTACTACTACTACTACTACGACTACGACGACTACGACGACTACGACTACGACTACGACGACGACTACGACTACAACTACGACGACGACGACTACTACTACTACTACTACTGACTACTGACTATGACTACTCTACTACGGCTGATGAAAAATCCTGCATTACTTTACCACTACTAGTACGACTACAGCTACGACTATTACTACTTGCTACAATGCTGCTGCTGCTGCTGCTGCTGCCACTGCTGCTGCCGCTCCTGCTCAGATGCCGCTACCTTTGTTCACAGACCACCCGCCCGACGCACATACTGCGACTACCATCAGTACTGAGTACTCCTTCTAGCAAACCCGATGCGCTGCACCAACAGGACTACGGCCAGCAGCGCTGGCTGACTCGCTATGCCAGCATGATGCTGGCGCAGACTTCTTTGTCCAGCCTGACGGACGGGGCCCGGGCTGCATTCCCGCTTTGGCGGTTTGGAGCCTATTCTCTTATTACAAACTAGGGCTTGCAAAGGCCCAACAGGGCTGCCCACAGGCACAACTGTGCTTGTCCAAAGCCTTGAGACGTTTCTAGAACCTCAACCTCCCAAGAGTGCTAGTCAAGATGCAGCAGCAAGAATGACGAGAAAAGCAAGAAGAGGACTTAAGGTCTACATCTAGGAACCTCCCGCAAAACACAGTACTGTTTGAATCACATTGTCAGCCCTTTCGGTAAAGATTTCTTCAACCAAAGAAGTGCCCCTAAGACGATTATTTGGTTAAGCAGGCACCGGGTCCTTCACAAACCCTAAACCCTAAACCCTCAAAGCAAAGAAGGGTCCTTCACAAAACGAACGGGAAAGAACGGCTCCGTGACAGGACCCTTTTGGCATGCCTCTGCCGAAGTCAACTTTTACAATGGTCCTGCCAGAGCCTCAGAAGTCTGTCGGAAGAGATTGCTACAGAGTCTCATACTTATACTTCTTGTATAGAGCGGTATATGGAAGACCCTAAACCCCTAAGGAGTTATCATGAGGACCCTAAACCCTATGGAGTTTTCGGGAATATACTACACCCTAAACCCTTGCTTGCTTTTTTGACGTGATGTTGCTAAATCAAGAGGGACTGGGGCTCTTTGGATTCGGGGTCTTTACGGTATTTCCGTTTCGGATCATACCTGGGGACACAGTCCCAAGGGTTCAGTGTGTAGGGCGAGGGTGAGGGAGGTCGGCTTTAGTGGTTTATATCGGGTTCACGGTTTAGGATTTAGGTTTAAAGCTTAGGCATTGGGGTTTAGGGACGGAGGGCAAAGTCTCTACAAGTTTCGGCAGTATGGACTAAGCCGCTCTGGTAAAGTGTCACCTAGGGGCCTAAGCAATTACCGGTAGTATTCTTAGGGTTCCTTATTACACTTATATTATAGTTAACATACCCCAAAACTCTATTCCAATTAATAAGGCCCCTATAGTAACCCATCTACATGGAGCGGACGATCGGCGGATCACCCCTGGGATGTCAGAAGCCGCAAAGCCTCAGGGTGCTTCTTTCAGGATTCACTATACCGTATTATGCTGTGCTATATAATATAATTAATAATAATTCACGACTGAAGCTTAGTGTATGGGCTGCGCATCCTTGATGCCCAGTACTACGCATTTAAATCTTCCAAGAACCTTCTCGAACGCTCCAAAGTTTGTCCGAACCTTCCTCTCTCCACGCTGCCACTGCAGGGGGCTGCTCCGCAGTATCGATTACAGCCCGGCGCTATGATGCAGTCCAGTGAGTCAGCACTTTTGATGAAGTCAGTATTCAGAGCCTTGGGGCGTTGTACGACGTGACCTTGAAGAGTCGGGTGGGGGTTCAGGGCATTTGTGGGCATCGGGGACTGTGGGTTAGGATAATGCTTATGTTCCGTAGTCCGTGGGTTGGCCGGGCTCCGGTGGTTTGCATTGTGCTACACTCGCTTATACGTTCGATCAGATTGCCGATCTGGCCTTGCGCAAACACCCTGTAGTTCATTATGTTTACGAAAGGCCCTAGAGGTGACAGCCCTGAGCCCCATTCATAAATGGGGTCAGAGGTACCCCAAGTAAAACTGTCCAGACGCTACCAGAGGAGCACGGATAGTTTGTCTGGTTCCGTATGTCCTGGCATAGTCCTTGCGAAATTGACCGAAGCCGTAGATTCGTTTATCAATGTAGTGCATCTTGTAAAATCGGACCCGCTGCTATATAGTCAAGCTGTTCAGGGTCGGAAAGATGGTTGATTCTTGACTCTTACCTTCCAAGGTTTGGACAAACCGGATCTTGCAGTAACAACATAATGCCATATCCAGGTTGGGAGCCCAACATGAACATCAAGAGCCTTGGCTGCGCTTTGAGAGACAATGTGGTAAAAAGACTTGTAATGCATTTCAATGATAGCAACAACCAGACTACGTAGTCGCAAGAACAATAAATCGCGATAGTGGGCAACGGCGGCAGAGTAAGTCGTAGTCCGCGTCCTCGTGGCCATGCTTTGTTGCCATCGTCGTCGTCGTAGTCGAAAGTAGAAGCAGCAGCAGACGCAGCAGCTGCTGCATAGTAACTGGATTCCTAATCGCATTCACAATCACAGCAGTATAGGCCGTATGAGTTTTGTAACACTCGGGTTAATCATCGGAGCAGTAAGGAGGAGCAACAGCAACAACAGCAACGAGACGGGAAAACGATAAGAAGAACCTGCAACCTCAAATAAGGTTCCACCACAAACCACCACCAAGAATAACATCAAAATCAAAAGAAGAAGGATCATAAAAGACAAAGCAATGATTAAACCCGCAGAAACTTGCTCTTGAAAGCAAGAAACTTGCGACAACAGAGACCGCTTCATGATGCCCGATACTCCTACCCTAAACCCGAAACCCGAAAACCCTAAACCCTACACCAACCCCAGACCGGAAAGCTAAGATCCAGGGATCCTCGTCCCCAAACCTCTGGCATCCTAAAACCGAAGCCCCGTGCTTGGAGGATCATGGGACTTGGCAAGTGGGGTTCCTTATAGGGCTCCTTAAAGGGATCTATGGTGTTTCTTAAGGGGACCTATAGGGTTTAGGTTTTAGGGTCTACTTGGAGGATCATGGGACTTAGTAAGTGGGGTTATAAGTACCTTAACTCGGGTGATAGGTCGATATAACTCTAGTTACCTTACCTTACTTATAACCCTACTTACTAAGTCCCCTGATCCTCTAAGTAAACATGTCAACCACCCAACCTCAGAGCCTTGAACACCCTACATCCAAAATCCTGAACAGCCCCGAAATCCTAAACCCAAACCCCTAAACCCCAAACCCCTAAACCCAAGCCCCAAGCCCTAAACCCAAACCCTAGCCAGCCCAAAGGCCCTTCAACATTGGAATTTGGACCAAATGCTGGCTGGCGACGATCGGGTTGGGGCCCAAGTCCTAAGCCCGGAGATTTAGGGGCGTTCTGAAAGCTTGAACCGGGCTGTGGGTAAACTGTAACTTTTCGGGGGCATTGGAGTTTACACTCCACCGTAGTCAAAGCATCCGAGAACTGCGATTTTTCCTGATCTCTTGGCCTCGGACCTCACACAGCTGACCAAAGATGGGGCTTGTTGGGTCCCGTGCCTTTACTTGGGGATTACTGTAGCTCCGAAGAAATTTGACCATATAAAGGCCTTAGCACTTAGAATAGGATCTTGGGGACGTATATTACAGTATATGCTACATCTTCTGCCCCAGACCCTAACAAGGGGTTCAGCCTTTCCAAGGACGTGTCTGGTGTTTGTGCCTGGAGCGCAGAGCATCATCTCAAATGTGCTCAGTCTAGGCGTGTAGGGTTCAGAGTGATATGGCTTTCTGTATGTTGGAAACCCCCCTAACGTCAGTGTAACACCGACCTGCTTGGCGGTATTTCTGGGGTATGTTTGCTTAGGGCTCTCCCACTGAGGCCCAAAAGCCTGAGCCCTCGTGGGCCCGAATGTAAACCGTAAAGTGCTAGAGCCCTGAAGCCCCCCCCCCAAGCTCTACAAGACCTACCCCACGGAACTCAAAGAAAGCCGAATCGTCGATTTCGGTTTTACGTGGGTGAGGTTTGGGATTGGTATCGATCATTGACAAAAACGGAAAGCCTCAAAGGCGCATGTCTTTGCAGCCGATCTTCCTGCCAGTTTACCGATCCGGTCGCCAGGTCCTTGGGTTCTCGTTTGGGTGACTTCGCTCTTTGGCTGTCCCCAAAGCCCTCTACCCCTGCTGTAAGCCCGAAGAGCACCCTGAAAGCAAGATCACATCTCCTATCCAGCCTTAGAGGATCATGGGACTTAGTAACTAGGGTTAGAAGTAAGGTGTCTGTAGTTATCTCTACTTCTAACCCCAATTAAGTTACCCATAACCCTGCTTGCTAAGTCCCATGATCCCGCCGCTACATTCAAGCTTCTGGGGCCCCTTCGTTCGTAGCGGCATTTCGATTGGCCCCGCTCACTTTATGTAGGGATCTGAACTTGAACAAGTACACACATACCCTTTTCGTCCCTATCAAATTATACGACAATATACACCAATATACCAACCCCCAAAAGCAAAACATTTTGGAATCACAAAGGCACGCCAAATCCTATCACCCCCGCTTTGACCACCTGCTCTAATTCTTCAGGTGCCCATGCTAAGGCAGAGGCTCGCATGCAGGAAGAATCCCACAGCCGACATACCCTAAACATGGTTGTAAACCGGTTTTCTGAGGGTTAACGGGTTAAGTGAGAGGTGCTATCAGAGTTTTGCGCGGCTCTCGAAAACGGTATATAGGGTGTCCGGAGAAGAACATGCGTTCCATATTCCATATCTTGGTAGTTGACTAAACCCACACGTTGCAGCGCAAACTAAACCGTCAACCAACCTGACCCGAGCACCAAAAGGCATAGTGCACTCAACAACCGCAAACCCTGGAACACAAGATAAAGAACGAGGCTATAACCGACAACCCCCACCACCTAAACCTTAAACCCCAAAACACTAAAATCTACAGCCAAAACCGACATCGTCCACATGCCAAGGGAACCCCGTCCTTGACGACAACTCGGTGCGTCGACTCGAACAGGGGCCTTTCTGGCATAGTCCCAGACTCAGCTTGGCAAGTTCGATTCATGGCCTTTTAGAAAAGCGCAATAGCTCAGAGGCCGGGGTTTTTATGGATGTTTTGGGTTCAGGGATAAGGGTTTGGATGTTTAGGGTTTAGGGATTAGGGTTTAGGGGTTCCCGGCATTGTCCGGGATTGTTGAGTTCGCGTGTGACCTTGTGGACTTAGGGGTTCCTGTGCGCGAGAAAGCCTTGGACTTTCAAACGTTTGGGGCGGGTTGTGGGTTTTGTTTGTTTAGGGTTTGGGGCTTCGGATGGCATATATTAAGCTTCGCTTGTGGCTTTGTATGGAGGGGGTGCAGTTCGAAGGGGTCTTGAGCTATAGGCTATTGCATTGCTTTAGCTGGTTCAGGATGACACCTCATCCTAGCATAGGAGACAGCTGCTACAGGGGCCTTCATAATTACCTATACTATTTTGGGGCTTCCTTATTATACGTATAGTATAGTATACCCCAAAACCCTATTCTAACTATTAAGGCCCCTATAGTATACACTGCAGACCTCCAAGATTCGAGTTTGGGAGAGGGGAGCCTGAGCCCCAACACCCTAACCTAAGCCATAAACGCGAAGCTCAAAACCCGAACCCTGAACCATAACTGTCCGGGGCTTAGTAGGGAATGGGGGAATGGGTTATGGGGACCATTTTTTGGGGATTATATAGGGACTACTATAGGGATCCATTCCCCCATTCCCTACTAAGCACCAGACAGATAACTCGCGTGGGAGTTTCGCACCCTAAGCCCTAACCCTAGGCTTCTCTGGAGGCCCTCATACATGGGTGGTTGTCAAAATTATGGTCCCTTTTTGGGTTCCTATTATAATACGGCACCTATTATTTAGGGTACCCAAAAAGGGACCATAATTTTGACAACCACCCACATGTAACATGTTCTCTCGGACCGAGGGTTGTTTGGGCGTCGTGCTTTGGTGTAAGGGTTTGGGGTTCAAGCCTCCTCAGTTCCCATACTTAGAGGATCATGGGACTTAGTAAGTACCGCTCTAAGTAAGGTGTCTATAGTTATATCTACTTATGACTACGTACAACCCTACTTACTATGTCCCATGATCCCCCAAGTAGGGGTTCCTGAAAGGGTTCCGTACAAGGGCTTGGGAGTCTCCAGTTCGGAGGTTTCGGGCTTCGAAAAACTGGATCACCCTGTACGTTTCAGGGGTTTGGGGTTTAGGGAGCACTCTGAAAGAAGTGCCGCTACACATGTAAAAGCGCTTAAGCAAAAGCCCTGAGTCCAAGCCGCAAGCGCAACGAGCTCGCAAAGAACATCGAGTACACGCGGTGATGTTGAGAGTAGCGACATGTTGAATCATGACGGGAAAGATGGTCGTCATAGGCAATGAGGAGGCTGATGTGATTCAGTTGTAGTTTATTGGTAGTGCCTATTTCCCCGTGTTTGGCTGTCTTGCTTTCATCTTCCACTCGGGCAGTTGGCTGGCAAATCCGGGGTCCGCTGAAAGCCCAGGTGTCCGATGCCCAGACTCTATTGGTAGGGTCCGGTTGCTATGAGACCCATCCATCCTGCATGATCTTAGGAACAAACTCCGGAACTTTGGCATTCTAATGCAGGGGCCTTAAGAATTACCTATACTGTTTTGGGGGTTTCTTTATAATACTTATAGTATAATATGCCCCAAAACACTATTCTAACTATTAAGGCGCCTATATTATAGTCACGCATGGTCACAGTCACAGTCAAGCAGGATTTATTGGTCTACCTCCTATGCCCTAAACGAGCTTCTCTACGGTTTAGGGCGTAGGGGTTAGGAAGCTAGGCAGGTTGCAGCGCATATGCAAGATAGAAGCCTCAGTGCACAGAAATAGTACTCTCTAAGGAATTTTCTTCTGTTGCGGTTATCGTGCAATTAACAGCTTGATTAGTAGTTTGTAGCATAATCATCAGAGTATAATACTATATATCCTTCGAAATACTTTGCCCGCCAAACCTGAGTCCACTGCTTCAGGGTTCGAAACCATTCAACCCCTCTAGAACCCTTCTAGTTTAGGGTTTAGGGCTTTGAGGGTCTAGGGTTTTAGGGTTTAGGGCTTTGAAAGAAACTCTGTAGATACTCTAGTGAAGTCCCTGGATTAGGCTTTCGACTTTCTGGCGTTGATATCTTGTTGAAGGCTTGGGGGGTACAGGATGCGGAAAGCTATTTTGTAATTATACCATAACATACCCCAATACCCTATTCTACTTGTTCAGGCCTCCATGCCATTTCACGCAACTGAGCCAAAAGCAGAAATCAGCATTGCGTATTGGAACGATCCTCTCCACGTGGCTTACGGTCTTTTGCTTAGGGCGTTAGTTGGGCTCGCTGGGCATCACGGGATGCATGTAATCGGGCCTCACGACATGCAAATTGTGAGAATAGGGCCTAGTTAGGCTTTGGGGGGCATGCCCAGCACCGCAGAAATCTGAAAAAAAATAAGCACTGAGCCGTCTCGATTCACTTGGTTGCACCAGAGCTTACGCATTCATCGGTGCGTGAGTCTGCATTCTCCAGGTTGTCCATGCTGGAGCTGGTCCACATGTGGACGGCTCTGCGCTGAGGAACTGTGGTGAAGACGTCAGCGCTAGTGCTCACGCTTGTCGAATGTGATTCCAGCAGTTCGCGTGTTGATGTCTTCCGAGTGTTGCATGAGGCATGTAGTTACAGGTCGCAGCATGAATTCCACAGCTTCCAGCGCCTGTGCTGGGCAGAAGAACAGAGAGAGAGAGAGAGAGAGAGACGGGCGCCGCTCGGATGAGCAGGGAAGAGGGCCAGCCTCTTCCTCTTGCCCCTGAGCAAAGCACAGAGACACAGAGGGAGAGAGCCCTAAATTACTAAACCCCTAAAGCCTAACCTTCAACCCTAGACCCCTAATCCCAAAAAGCTCTGCCCAACAACTCGAGATCCAGAATCCTCGGCCTCGGTGCCCGGAGACCCGGAAAACAAGGATTACCCCAATGAGAGAAGATGAAAACGAAAGCACAGTAACAATCACCGTCTTGGAAACAAGAGTTATAATGACAGTAAACATAGCGTAATATTGCAGCACAAACAAGATCCCAAAATGGTCAAAATAGTTGTAGTACTAAGTGTGTAACGCCAGTAGAAAATGCGGTACAAGGAATAGTTGCAATGATAACCACAGACAGCGAATAACAGATGTATAGCCATGTAAAGGTATAAGCTTCGTCCAATCTTCTTCTGTTCCAGCATCTGGAAATATTGGCATGTAGCGGGTACTTCTAAGAATGCTATATCTCCTGTGTCTTTCTTCCAGTAATCTCACCCTACAGCCCCAACCGTAAAACCTAAACCCTAAAACCTCAACCCTAAACCTTAAAACCTAAACCCTAAACCCTAATTTATAGCTTGAAGTCCACAGAAGAACGAGGCGATCCCGCTCGCTTGGTACAGTGGCAAGGAGAGCGCCTTGAAGAAGGCAGCTTCTAGGGGTTGTTTGGGATCTAGTAATAATTGCCAATACTATTTTGGGTGTTCCTTCTTATAGGTATAGTACAATGGGCCCCAAACCCTATTCTAATTATTAAGGCCCGTATAGTATGGTGCTAATACAAGGTTTGGTCTTTGCGTTATTTAGGATCTAGCATGGGCTTGGTGTCGGGTTTAGTCAAAGTTGCATTCAGGATCTAGTTATGGGTTTAATATCAACGGCTTATTTGTGCTTTTCACAGCGTTTGATAATGTAGGGTATGTATAGGCTTCAGTGCAAGTAATACTAGGATTTATTCAGGTCTATTCAGGTCTGAGGGTTCTTTATTACGGATTCCTTCAAGATTTCTTCAAAGAGTTCTCGAAGAGATTTAGGAGTCTGGGGTTCAGGGATTCAGAGTTTGGGCTCAGGGTTTAGAGCTCAGGGTTCAGGGCCCCTGTAGGGTTTTGTGTTCAGGCTTAAAATGCATGTAGTTTAGGGATTGCCCTCCTTCTGGGTTCAAAGTAGAGGCAGGGTGTGGGGTTAAGGTACGGTGCAGATAGGACTGTGGGTGCAACTGTTCACCCGATTCTTATTTTTTGGGTCCTATAATCCCTGGGAAACAGCTAAAGTTGTAATTTTTGCTAGCGGTCTAAGTTCAGTATAGTCACCCTAAACCGCTCAGGGTGCAGGCAGAGTTTGGGAGTCTGGGATGCTCCGGACATTAGCGCGGATTCGACCAGGGTTCCAAGGGTGTTCCCTAAACCCTGACCCTTTCGAGTTGGCACAGGCGCTGGGCGAGACCGCCGCGCGGTGCCTGGGATTCGAGGGGTCAGTCCAGTCTGCCGACGGGAAGACGTCCAAGAGAAAGAAGCAGCGCATCACCATACGATGCCTCGGCGTGACTTCCCTGGCCGACATGAGACGCGTCGTGGTGATGGAGATACGCGGGGAGAGGCAGAGCGACAAGACCAGGAACACTACTCCTGCTTCCATTGCGATGGCCATGATGCCGTGGGATGGCGACGGAGACCTCGCAAGGCCGGAGGTGCGAAAGTTCTCCGTTGGGCGTCTCAGCTCAAGATTGCATGTGGCATAGGGGTCAACGCAGGCCGGGGTGTCTTCGGGTTTAGAACACTTAGGATTAGTGGACCCTCGAACCCTGAGCCCGAAAATCTGCAAAGGATCAAAGACAGAGGGGTGCCTTTCCCCTACTTGCGGGTGGGGGGAGGGGGGGGGGGGGGCCAACGCAGAGTCCCTGCTTAGGGTTTGGTGTGAAGGTTAAACCCTAAACCCTAAAAACCCTATAAGCCTAACGGTTTAGCCCAAAACCCGAGCAGGTTGAGGGTTTAGGGCTCAAAACATGGCCGAACCCTAGGCCCAAACACGAAAGCCGTACGTAATTCAACCCTAAGGTTCTTAGGATCACGTTTGAACCGTCGCAAATCGGACTCCATGCACCGTTTTCGGAAGGCTCCCGCCAAACCAACAGGGCCCGCGAATCTGGCGCCTCCGGGACCCCCCAACGCGCTGATGGAGCGTTTTAGGGTTTAGTGTTTAGGTCGTTGGGTAAAAAAAGAAGGTAGTTTTCAGGGTTCGGGGTTTACGATTTTTAAGAGGGTAGTGGTTTCAGGTAAGGGTTTAAGGATCTTTACTATGGTGGTTGAGGGGTGGAGGCGAAGCCTAAACACTGCACTTCCCTAAACTCTAAATTTAAACCCTTAACCCCAAACCCTAAACCATAAAAGGGCCGTCCAAAAAAAAACCTAAACCATAAAGAAAGTTTAAAGCCCCTGTCAGCGCCGCATCTTCTCGCTCATGGTGAGGCCTTTTGCTCAGATGTGGGCTGCAGGTTTAGGTTCGGCATTAGGGCTTCCTTCCCCGGAAACTCGCTGAAAACTCCGACCGAAACCCGGAACCCCAGACGCTGAACACAAATCATTTATAAGAACCTTACAGAACCCTTTAAACCTTTATTCCGAACGTTTTAGCACCTGGTATCATAGCAAACCCAGCACCTGTGATACGAACAAGTTCATAATGGACGAGGCCTTCAAGAAGCTCAATTAATTAAGCTGGCACCCAGAAGCACCACAGTCCCGCCATGGCCATAGTCCCAGTCCTGCTTTATGGCCTATAATATTATAGACTATAGACTTATAGATGCTCAGATTCCAAGACGTCGACCGAGAAGCCAGCTTGAAAGTGCAGCTCTACGACAGCAGCTTCTTATCCTGAAAGGCCCTACCTTACCCTCCCCTACCATACCACAATACTACCCCACTACCCTATGACCTTATTTCAGGCGGTGGCGGTGTTGCCGGTGATAAAGCCGTGGCTGAAGAACCTTGTTGCGGAGGAGGAGTCCATGAAGTTGCCGCCGCCGAAAAAGCCGCGTCCAGGTCCATCTGAACACGACTTGGAGGATCCGGGGACTTAGCCATGTCGCAGCTGCGCGCGTACGCCTGTGAGTTCGTGCGGGGAAAGGACGCACGCACCAGGTGGGGCCCGGTGGGCACGGTAATATAGGAACCTGATTAAGAAACCTTGGGCCTTTATTAGGGTTCTGTATATGAATCCTACTAGTTTGGGGTTAGAGGCCCAGGGTTTCTTAATCAGGCTCCTACATTACATCTTGGATTCCGGGCTACCCCAGGCGGGTGGGGTATCTCGACCGATACTACACGTACTGGGTAGAGCTACACCCTCGCACACTCCGGGAGTGCTGCGGTCGATTTCGTTTGGACTCGGGCAGTGGAAGATGCGTACAAATGTCATCTCCTTCTCGTCAGATCATACTGGCTTGGCTGACAGGTCACGAGTATGGCTAACTATGCTTACAAACCCACAAACCCTAAGCCGAAGCCCCATCCGGATCTTCACGGGTGCACAGATCCCCCCATGGGCCTACATCGGAGGCTACGGCTCCCATTTGTTAGGGGTTAGGGCTTTCGGGGTCCCTCTTGAAGGGTGTGAAAGAAACAGGGGCGTTCATAAGCATCCAGGAGGTCTGAACAGGTTTTAATAGGATTTTTTTGGGGTGCCATGAGGCTTAGGGAGTAGGGTTCAGGGCGTCGGAGGCTGAAAGGAACTTTATTGCAGTCCGCTTTGCAGGGCCTTGCGTGAGGATGGGGCTTAGGGCTTCGGGCTCGCCATGGCCATCCACCAGCCTCTACAGTAGCCCTAAAGGTCTAAAACCTTCAGCAACCCTACCAGTGAAAACTTGGGAGTGTGACCGTTTTAATATAGACACTGAATAGTAGGATCCCTTATTTCAAGATCCCTGAGTCTGGTGTCCTTCAGCTCAAACAGTAAAGCTCTTCACACGGTTAAAACCGTAAGACCCGTTAAACACTAAATCCCGAAAGCCCTAAACCCGAAAACCCTAAAGCCCCACAACCCCTAACCCTAAGCTGGCGGAGTGTCGGAGCTTCGAAAAGCCATAAAATGTCCCATATCAAAACCTTTTGAAACACTCGAAACCTCTATTTATTCTGAGTATTAAAGCGCTAGGGGGTGGGTAGAGATATTTATGGGGGGTCTACATCAACCCCACCCTACTTCAAAAGGTTCACCTTTTGCTTGGGGCTAGGTTTTGTTTATGGCTCAGCCTCTCAGTGGCAGTGCATCAGAGCTCCGAGGTCGGTTCCGCCGTTTTGCAGTGTCTGCTGGGCACACATCGTCTTGAGCCGTCTGGCCGATCTTGTGTGGGTGGCTTTAGAGTTTTAGGGTCTTGGATTTTGGGTTTACCTACCTTTGGTTAGTAGGGAATAGAAGAATGGTAGTAATAGTAGATATAATTGTACCCCATTCCTCCATTCCCTACTAACCAAAGGTAAGTTTAGGGTTTCGGGGCGTAGGGTTTCAAGCTTGGTTTGTCTAGTGGGGCCTCAGGTCTTACGTTGGTGTAGGGTTAGGGCTGACGGCCGGTTTAGGGAAGGGTGTGTCGGGTTTTGTTCGAGCTTTCCTATAAGAACGCACAGAGAGATAAGCTCGAACTGGTGGCAGTCGGGCTCATGAGTCGTTTGAGGTCCGTGATAATTAGAACAGGGTTCCTTGGGGTGCCGTTCTCGCGATCGTAGAACATACTCCTAAACCTTCTGCAAAGCAAAAAGCCTCTGCCATATTGGGGGGGGGGTCCCTTTATTTGGGGCAGCCGGTTCCAGGGTGGGGGCAGTACCCAGGGTTTAGGGTTTAGCGCTGCGACTTCAACTTCGGCCGCAGGTTTATTTCCGCAGGCTCACGGATATCCTGGATACCTGTTAACGAATTTATTTTAACGTATTTACGTTACCGTAATAGGGCTCTAAAGTAAATAGTATGGTTTTCTTATCATGGTAACTTGAACTAAATCCCTAGACCCTTAAAGGAACCCTTATAGATCCCTTAAAGAAACCCCTTATAGATCCCTATCATGGTAACTTAAGTTAAGCCCCTGAACCAGAACCCAGTAGTCAGATCTTCGGCTGCTTCGGCGGACTTCGGGGTCCCCGATTGAAAGCCCAGAGCTGGCATTCGGATTTGAAGATTCTTTCGGGTTTAACGGTTTAGGGTTTCGGGTTTAGTTCAGGCTTACGGTTGGGAGTTTAGGATTTAGTGTTTCAGGCTTTGAGCTTAGGGTTCCGACTTAGGATTAGGGTTTAGGGTGTATGCTTTTGCTGCTGGAGGCAATTGGTTCATTGCCGTTCTCTTGAACCTCATCTGTGTGGTGCATGACTTGCGCCCCAGATGCAGATACATAATATACAAGTGTCATCAAACTGGGTCGTTGTCAAAATTATGGTCCCTTTTGGGGTCCCTATCATAATACGGCACCTATTATTCAGGGTACCCAAAAAGGGACCCTAATTTTGACAACCACCCAACTAGATTTCTGAAGTTTTGTATAGCTTACGCAAGCATAGCGTACAGCAACCGAAACCCCTGTCTGACTACCCGAAAATGGAAGCCTCAATAATCACCGTGTTCGACGATTGTCAACATTGTTCCTGAAGGTTCCCTTATAAAAGTAAGTATACTATACTCCAAACCCCATTCTAATCTAGGTAGGGCTTTGGGGCATTTTATATTTTCCATTATTGGGCTTAAGAGAATCTTATCTACTAACACTTTTCAAAAGCTTTAAAAGCCCCACCTAGTAATTCTAACGGCCCTAGATTAGATTATTCAGGCTCTCAGAGACGCAACTCGTCGCTCGATCCTGTGCAACCCTCAAAGCTGAACAGCGAAGTTCCCGGTCATGTGAATCCTTCTTCAGGGTTCGAAGTTTCTAGAAGCCTTGGAATGGCATTTAATATAGAAGCCATAAATAATTACCGTTATTATTCCTCGGGGCTCCTTATATAAGTATATTATACAGGAGCCCAAAACCCGATTCTAATTTTAGGTCCCGAGGTTGGCATGTTGAAAGGACGCTCGAGCTTTTGGTGCTTATTGTGCCTGCCTGTGTTCTTGTAAAGGGGTTTAATTATTTAAGTTACCTTGACAAGGAAACCGTATTATTTACCGTAGGTACTATCGATCCATATTATGGTAACTTAAAGTAAAATCCTTCACAAGAACCCAGTTGCCATGTGGGCTTGAGGATGTTGCGTTTTTTCACGGGCACTGCTTGGAGGTGCTCTAGAGCCCTAGTTCCGACTCTTCGGTTAAGACTTCATAATATAGGGGCCTTAATAATGACCTATACTATTTTGGGGGTTCCTTATTATGATCATAGTAGAATGGGCCCCAAAACCCTATTCTAAATATCAAGGCCATAGTAGAGCGATTGCAACAACGGTCATTGCTGTTTATGCTTCGTTTCCAACTGTTCAGCTGTTCAGGTCAGTCTGATCACGAAGCAATGTCGGACCTAAACCCCAAGACGAAGCCCCAAGCTCCCACACTCGAAAATCTAACCCGGAGCTTTGCATCCTAAACCCTAAACCCCAAATCCTAAACCCGAAACCCTAAATCCTAAACCCGAAACTCCAGATACTGGAATTGGCCACCTCACAACGATGAGTGGTGCCTGTCGTTCACGCTCCATCCTCGGCTTATTCTCGACTTCTGGCCATTGAGCTTCAGTTTTCGCGTGACCCTAAAACCCCTAAAACCCTAGTTTAGGGTTTGGGGTTTAGAGGGTGGCTGAGGGGTGTACAGTAGCAGATTTAAACGGGGTTTTGGCACTGAGACATGGCGCGAGGTGTCGTGGGAAGGCTACTTGATGCCACAGTAGGCTACGTGGTTCAAAAATCGCGTGGGTCTCTTTTTAATCTTCCGGACACTGTGGTGCTGGTTTTGCTGTTCATCACGCAAAAAATGTTTCGTTTACCTTCGGCAGGCTCGGGGTTACTGCTCTCCTTCTAGGGATGATGACGATGACGATGATGATTATGATGATTGTCAAAGTGCTGGTGCTGGTGCTGAATTTGAAGGTGAGGTGAAGGTGGTGATATGAGGATATGACGGTGAGGATGAGGATGATGCTGGTGATGGTGATGATAATGCTGATGATGAAGGAGGGCATACTAGGACAATTGTAACATTCAGGGTGCAGTGCTGGCAATATTACAAGCGATACACGTGGTACCTCTTTCCCGATTGGTGTTGCACGTGTAACAACACAGAACTCGGTTGCCAGTGCTGGTGTTAGCAGGTAGGTTTGTAGGAGTTGTCTAATGTCACCTGGTCAACGAGGTTTGTAGTACAGCAGCCTTCGCATTGTTCCTTACACCGTACTTCGGGCTGTTTTGGGCTTAGGGCCTGGTGCCGAAAGGATATGAGCAGTCGAGGAAGCATCAAGACGTACTAGACCCCCAAACGCAGTACAGCTTTCTAACTCCTGGATCCCTAAACCAGCCGCATTCCAAAGAACTTGTAGAAAGCCCGCAAACCACTAAACTCTAAACCCTTAAGCCCTAAACCGTAAGTTCTTCTCTTCAAGGCTTGGATTCACTGCAGTTTTCCTGAGCACGACACCGGCGTTCTTCTCGATCTTCGCACACGTAGGGCCCCTACTGGAAATGCGCTTTAAGGGTTTAGGGTCTGGGGCATAAGGATTGTCAGGTTTGTGACATTTTGGGGTTACGATTGTGGGGTCTCGGATTTTCGGCGTTTTACTCATAGGGTGGGGTTTGGGAGCTGTATGGGTGGGGCTCTGTCTCTCAGGAGACTGGCACATCCTCTGATCCCTGAAGCCCAGATGCGAAAACCAGCAGCCTGAGCCCCAGCCCTTAAAGCCCTGACTGTTGAACTTTAGCCCTACATGGGAGTTTCCGAACATAGGGGTACCTTATTTTGGGGTCCTGATAATAAGGATCCTACTACTTAGGGTACTATATTAGGGTCCCCTATTTTCGGAAACTCCCACATCGTAGATTCTAAAAAAGCTCAGCATTGGGGACCCTGATATGGAACTACCATGGAGGAGCCCGATGCCAACTCCCTTTCAGAAGACGAAGACAACTCTTGAAGCGACTCCACTCCTAAAAAAGCTTCTATTCCTAGAGACTCCAAAGCCCCTTCATTAAAGGAAGACACCTTAGCTTCGATCATGGAGGATTTCATGCTATGATGTAGGATCTACTGCATTCCTCCATGAAAGGGGCTTGGAATCTCGAGGTTTTCTGGGTCTTATCACAGAGTTTATGGTTTAGGCTGGTTCTACGGGTGTTATACGTGATAGTTTTTAGGATCCGGGACTTAGTGGTTAGCGGGTTGGAAGATGTTGGAAGAGTCGAACCTACTTACTAAGTCCGAAATTCCCGCAAGTACGACAAAGCTGCCACACTGACAGAATAACCTACGAAGTGGAATTCTAGTTATTACCCGTGCTGGTGCGTTCCTATTTGGAGTACTGTTAAGTGTCTTTCTTCGGTGTTATTCTGAGGAGACTAGTAAGTAAGAAACAACCTACGTCATATCAGCGCAGTTTGAACAGATGGCAACCGTAATACTCGAACTTACGATCGGTATGAGCTTAGCATTCAGGGTTTACTATTACGGTCATATATTTCAGTGGTCTATGCATCAAGTAGGACCTGATGCTGTTCAAAAGTTGCGAAAAGCTCACAGACCTACTTGGAGGATCATGGCACTTAGTAAGTAGGGTTATAGGTACCTTAATTGGGGTTATAAGTAGATATAACTATGGTTACCTTACTTATAACCCTACTTACTAAGTCCCCTGATCCTCTAGGTAGTCCTGCTAGAGGAAGCAGTCTAGAATCCTGAACCCTAAGCTGCTAGAATGCATTGGCATTGCTTGACCGAATTGTCACCCGAAGTCGTGCACCTCAAAAACTTTTCGGGTTTAGGGGCGTAGGTCCGATCTTCTAAACCAGACGGTCTGAACTGCATCCTAAACTAAGAAGGAAGACTTTGCTGTCCCAGTGGTGGATGTCGGGATGCCCAAATTCAGGCTCAAAGCCAAGCCTTGGCATGCGCTCAACACAAGAGCCCCCGTATCACCATGCTCCTCTTGGGCCCCTATAAGGGTTCCTTTGTGGGTAGTGAGAATGCACCCAAAGCCTGTTGTAATTCGGCTCCTATTCGGATGTTGTGTTGCCAAACGGGCGGTAGTATAGTAACTTGGTAGAGGAGTTTGATGTGTTAGCAGTAGTAAAAGTACAGCAGTAAATTACACCCTCTATGCCGGCTTCAAATCGCTAGGCCCTTACATAGCGAGGGTCGCGACGGCGTACAACCGTCATCTGAGAGACCGGCAGTCTCCACAAACAAATCCGCAAGCGGTAGACCCTTCTGTTGGCGGAGCTTCCAGAAGCATTTGGAATGGTGGCCAAGCAGAAGTCTCCGAAGAAGAAACCGGCGACGACCTTGAAGCCCATCACTCAAGGCCTCGCGGTCTGCCTTTCAAGAGGTAATACAGGGACCTGAGTAATTACCAATACCATTTTGGGGGTTCCTTGTTATAATTGTAGTATAATAATGCGTCCCAAAACCCTATTCTACTTATTAAGGCCCCTATACTATAGAACCCTACTAAAGATCCCTTATAGTAACCCTTATAGACCCCGTTAAAGGAACCCTGTTCTACTTATTAAGGCCGCCATGGTAGTTTGAGATGATGAGTGCAAGGGGCTATCAACCTGAAACCCGAAGCCCAGACCACCGTGTATCGCGTGTGCGGAGGAGGTAACGAATCTGTCACTGTCCGCAGGATATCAGTCCTTGTTGTTCTTATTCTTGTTATTGCTCTTACTGCGGTTGTGGTTGTGGTTGTGGTTGGTGTTGTTGTTGCTGTCGGGCTTTTTCTAGGCAGACAAGCTGGTCCGACAAAGAAACAGGATTGCTTACTTTACTAGTACCACAACGACAGGACTATGTCTCATCAAAATCCTTTCCGTCTTCACGAGAAAGCCCAGCCCTGTATAACCTTGTGTGTGGGGTCCTGATGCCCCCAGGGCCTTTGCCGAATCCGGACTCAGCATGTAATCCGTCGAAGGGCGAGCAAAGAAGGGCGGTGTGCAACTCAAAGCCAAAAGCCCTACAATTTTATACTTTCCGGGCAGGGAGTTCAGGGTTTTGTACAGTTTAGGGAGCTAAGTCCCCCAGTAATACCCTTTGAGAGTCGCATTCTGGTGGTCTTTTTACTAATCACAAGCGAATAACGAACAGGAAGAAGCATACCCCTTACCATCAAGGGGATACGGGGAACCAAAAGGCTCTAGCAACGAAACCCCTTGTCGGCTTTTGGGTCTCCTGATGACAGTGACTACTGGGGCGCCAAAACTGTTTAGGGTTTGGGTTTTAGGGTTTAGGGTTTAGGGTCACTAAAACGGTCAAGAAAGCCACAAAGATGAAGAGTCACGAACCCAAACCCGGCACCTTGAATCCCAGCCCCGCTTGACGCCAAGCCCGAAACCCTCAACCCAAAAGCCCTTCACAGAGCCTTAGCTTACAGGATCCCCTTACAGAAGCCTGTAGAGGAGCCCTTCCCAAACCTCCCCAGAGAGCCCAATACCCCTTAGTTAAGGAATATGGCTTAAATTATATAGGCCTTCATATTATGATTTGAGCTATATTCCTTAATTAGGGGGTATTGGGCTCTCTGGGTCAAGCAAACTTTGCACGTCGCTTGGAGGGGGGCTGGGCGATTTCGCCCCACGGCTCACAACCTGCGAGTGTCGTCTGGGGTTCCTGTAGGAGTTACTGTAAAGTTATGTAAGCTTTTTGACTCGGAGCTATTGCAAAGTTACTCTGGGTTAGGGGTTTATGATTTAGGGTTCGTGGATCGCATGCACGCAAGATCTTGTAAGAAGTTGCCGAATGAAACTGCCGGTTCTTTCCAGTGTTTTGAACTTCTAGCGCTGTGAGCCACTCTTATGTGCCGCGCTCGATACAACGTAGTGAGGGGCCACTGATGATGCGCACGTTTTGAGCAGTTGGCAGTGTTCAATGGTGTAGGCATCTTCATTCAGTAGTTTGGGCCCTTCAGTTTCTAGCGTGTTTGACCGAATTATGTCCTGATCTCCGACATCTCACAAGTTGTCAAGTGGTAAAGCCGCTCATGCTATCCTAGCTGAATGTGTTGACTAGCTTCGGACGCCCGAAAGTGTTGAACTCAGTCTTGTCCTGTTAGCGAGTCATGATTCATGAAGACGAGAATGTTGAAGCTAGCTCATGCTCACAGTGCCCTCCGTTGTCGTAGTCTTTAGCAGTTTCGCAGCATGTGCATCATGTTACGGGGGTGCATGTTGGTTTTGAGCATTACCGAAGCTGGAAACTTCCACAGCATGCAGCATCTATACCGGTACTTGGGATCAGGACCCCAGAAATTATCCAGAACCTCCCCCCCCATGTCAGGGACCTGATATTCATAAACTCCGGGGGATGGACTTTGCGGCTTCAGGGTTTGATTTTGACTCAGGTTGAGGAGCTTTGAGGGTTTAAGCCTGCATCCATTGCTTAGAGGATCAGGGGACTTAGTAAGAGGGTTATAAGTACGGTAACCATAGTTATATCTACTTATAACCCCAATTAAGGTACCTATAACCCTACTTACTGAGTCCCATGATCCTCCAAGTGAATGAGCCTAAGGAGCAGGTGGATGTGCGCAGTGCGACAGATCTGGCACGCTGGCTGAAGGCCCACCACACACAGGAGATGCGGCTGAAACTGTTGAGTCGGGGTTTTGAGCCCCTTACATTGTCAGGTAGGGTTTAGGGTTTAGGGTTTAAGGGTTTAGGGTCTATGGCTTGGGGTTTGGGGTTATTGCTTGAGGTGTTGGCTTCTGCCCTCACCTCCGAGCCCTTGTAGTGTCGGTTGGCATGCACAGTGAGCTCACTCCTGCTATCTCCTGCTTTACTTGTGCTTTCAGTTCCACTATTGCTTGTCACGACAAGAAACCGGAGCCGCCATCAGTTCTCGGAGCGTGCAACCCTATGAGCAACGAGGAGGAAAAGAAGGAGGAGGAGGAGGACGACGAAGATGTTGATGTGACGTTGGAAATAAGGATGATGAGGAGGACGAGGAGAGGACAAGAGGGGAGGATGCTAATCATGGAACAGGATTATGATGTGATGATGATGATGACGATGATGATGAGGCTGAAGATGACCATGATGAGGAGGAGGAGCATGAAGTTTGGATGATACAAGGATGATGAAGTTTGGATGATGATGAGGATGATAAGGGTGCTGATGATGATGGTGTCGACGACAATGATGCGGACGATGATGACGAGGTTGGGAGGAGGATGATGATGATGATAATGATGAAGATGACGATGCTGATGCTGGTGCTGCTGCTGCTGCTGCTTCTGGTGCTGAGGGCGAGGGTTCTGAAGGTGAAGGTGGGGAGGTTGATGGTAATTATGTTGATGACGATGATGATAACGGTGATGATGACGACGATGATGATGATGGTGATGACGATGATGGTGATGATGATGATGATGATGATGCCGCGACAGCAGCCGGGAAAGCAGTATTAACCGCTTCGACCATGGATGCAACAAGAGAGAAAGAATGCCAGCAATAAGTTGTTCAGCTTGTCGATTGAAAATGGATACGTGGACCACGTGATGAGGCGTTTCGCCGTTCAGGAGACACTAGCCCGTTGTCCTTCACCACCGAAAGGGTCGGGGGACTAATTCGGTTACAGATAAACTCTTGCAAAGAACCCTAGTAGCCGAGTTGCCCAATTACTGCCCACACCTTGGACCCAAAACCCTAAACCCTAACACCTAAACCCTACATCCCAAGACGAACAGAAGAACCCAAGGAGAAGTCTGTGTGGATCACCCGATGGAAGCAGGGGACGAAGAATCACGTACCGTATCCCGACGCTTTGCTGATTCAGTGGTGTGGGCCCTAAGGTCTCAAAAATCAAGGGTGAAGGGTTTAGGGTTTTGGGGCTCGAAAGGAAGCCTCTTCTTCAGGTTTCTACTGGGTTCTTCTTTGGGGAGCTTACTTCGAATCATCACCGCAGGCAGTAAAATCATTCATGATTCCTGTAGCTGAAGCTGAGCTCCTGAACAAGAATCCAGCAAAACGTGAAGCCAGACCATGGGCACTAGCTTTCATTGCTTCAGACATGAGAAGTTGGAGTTCAGACAGGTTGAAGGATGTTAAGGTTTAGGGCTTAGGGTTCAGGATATAAGGCTTACGGTGCGGCACGGCAGAAACGTGTTGGAACGCAGATGCATCCAGGCATGTCAATTCTGCGACAGCACCCTGCAAAGCCCCTCAACGCTTGTTTTCATCGCGAGGTGGAAGGATCCACGTACTATAGACGCCTAAATAACTACCAACACTATTTTGGTGGTTCCTTATTATGATTATAGCATCATGGGCCCCACAACCCTAGACAAAAAATTAAGGCCCCTATATTATAGAACCCTGTTGTGGATCCCTTATAGAACCCTTAAAAGCAACCCTATTCTAATTGTACACTAATTATTAAGGGCCCTTTGTTTGGTCTTTAGGCAGTGAGTTTTTCATCTCAGTAGGGCCTCTTGAGCAGCAGACCGCAGCCACTTTAAACGTTGAAGCCTAAATAGAGAGGGGCCTTAAGAATTACCTATACTATTTTGGGGGTTCCTTATTATGGTTATCGTATAATATACCCCAAAACCCGATTCTAACTATTAAGGCCCCTATATTAAACCATCGATCCTGAAGCCTGGGAGCCTGAACCTTTCATCCTGAGGCCCTAAGCGCTCGAGACGACCTGAAGACTAAGCCGTTAAATTATTGGCTGTAAACTCAACTTTTCAACTTTTGGGCCTCTTCTAAGGTAGTCGATTCTGAAAGTTTCAACTTTTATTTCCTGGGGTTTTCGGCCAGTGAGTTAAAAAAGGCTCTCACAGATGCTAGCTAATCTATCCGTGCGAAGCCTATGATATCATCAGTGATAATCAGTAGTCAGTAGTAATAGGGGCAGCAATAACACTAACAATAACAGTAAGACTAAGACTACTAGTACTAGCAACAATAACAACACTGACAGCAGACAGCACTGAAAGAGGAGATCGTCTCCGAAGCCCTGGCATGGGGATGGATCGACAGTCATGCCACAGGGCAGGATTTAGCACTTGGGGCCCTGGGTTTTAAGGTTCACCGTTCGGGGTTAGGGTTCCGGGATATGTTAGGGTCTAGTTGAAACCCCAAACCCTAAACACGACGATTCGGGACTATTCACGGTTTAGGGTTTTGCGGCATGGACTTCTAAGAGTTTGGACATTTCGCACAACAGAGGACTCCAAGATAATGTAGGGGCCTAAATAATTACCTATACTATTTTGGGGGGAGCCCTTATTTTAGTTCTAGTATAATGGGCCCCAAAACCCTATTCTAACCATTAAGCCTTTATTAACATAGTATCGGGCTTTAACCCGAAACCTTCGGGAACTGAACCCTAAGCTCTGAGACAACTGCGTTTTAACCCCTGAGCCCCCGAAGACAAATGGGTGGTTGTCAAAATTATGCACCCTTTTTGGGTACCCTAAAAATTAGGTGCCGTATTATATTCAGAACCCCAAAAGGGACCGTAATTTTGACAACCACCCAAGTGGCTCTAGGCATAGGGTTGAATCTCCAAAGCTCTACCCAGAGAGCCCAATACCCCTTAATTAAGGAATATAGCTTAAATCATAATATGAAGCCCCATATAATTTAAGCCATATTCCTTAATTAAGGGGTATTGGGCTCTCTGGGTATGGAAAGCCCAAACCCCAAAACTCCTCACTCGTAGAGCCAGGGCTGCGGTTCAAAAAGAACCGGGGGGCCCTGGCTGACCGACGAAGGGTTCCCAGAGACTCCAAAACCCCCTTAATTAAGGAATATCCCTTAAAATATGATTAGGAACCCTAATATGATTTAAGGTATATTCCTTATTGAAGGGGTTTTGGAGTCTCTGGGTTCAAGGGTTTGATCGTCAGGGAATGGGTTTAAGGTTTTTGGTTTCGGGCGGGTTAAGCACCCAGAGACTCCAATATCCCCTAATTAAGGAAATGTTCCTTAAATCATATTAAAGATCCTATTATAATTTAACGCCTATTCCTTAGTTAAGGGATATTGGAGTCTCTGGGCAAAGAGAGTTTCGACTTAGGGTTGAAGCTCTGAGTGAGGCTTTCGGCTTTGTCAGGTGCACTTCTCCTCAAAGGGGCTTAGGGTTTAGGGGCGAGGCTGTTCAGTGCTGCACTTTTTCACCTTTCTGTTCTGGGTAGGTAGCCCAAAATCAGCCGCTGGGTTGCGGAACTCTCCGAGAACTCTGAAACTCTGTTGTTTCTTGGCGGCTCAGATCTTCAGAGCTTCGTATGATGATACCTTAATATACTACGAAAATACCCTGAGAGCCCAATACCCCTTAATTAAGGAATATAGCTTAAATCATAATTTAAGCCATATTCCTTAATTAAGGGGTATTGGGCTCTCTGGGTACTGAAAAGTACAGGTTGAGTGGAGGCCGACACCCCAACCATGGCTCCCACGCCCTCTTCGAGATCCGACACCCGAAATGTGCCGAAGTCCTTGGGCAAGATGTAACCTATACCCTAAACCCTAAACCCTAAACCGTATAGCCTAGAATCCTAGAAGAATCTCGCGTTTCTGAAAGACGTTCAAGCCCGAAGCCTGGAGTTGAGACCGCCAGACTTGCTATACGCGGAAGCCAGCGTTCTGACGCCGTTACCCAGCGAGTCCAATACCCCTTAATAAAGGAATATGGCTTAAAGTATATAGGGGTTCATATTATGATTTTAGCTATATTCCTAATTAAGGGGTATTGGGCTTTTTGGGTATACCCTATGAAGAAGCGCATTTGCAGCGCAAGGGCTGATAGGCGCCTAATCAGACCACAAACATCAAGCCTAATATCCTGATCGTCTATCACCTTCCTTTGATCCCAAAGCAAGATATCCCTCTAAATCCTGAACAACCAACAAGCCTTACCAAGCACCACAAGCCGCCAGCCAAAGCTCAAGGCGCGCAAACTCGACGAGCAGCGCAGCTTGTCGCTGGGCAATAATACATACATACATACATACGTGAATCCGGCCATGGGCGAGCAGTCCGGAACTTCGCACGGTGATTCCTAAACTCACGTGGCATGTGTGCAACAGAGTTTGTTCCTGTTATTTGGCGCAGCTTTCCCCACTGCCCCCTAAACGCGCTTAAGTACAAGATGGGTCACAGTGTCCTTTCGTCCCAGTTTCAGAATTCCAAACCCCTCGTAAAGTTCGCCTATCCAAACAAACGAGGGTCCCTAAGCCCTAACTTTGACCCCACACTCCAATGTGTGCGATGACCTCCTCGCAAGAACCTGAGGTTGCTAATTTCCCCGCGGCGGAGCCCCGACATGTTCAGAAGGGTTCGCTGCGTGTCAATCGGAGAGTTTAAGGTGTTTGGGCTTAATATAGGGGCCTTAATCATAAGAATTAATTAGAATCGGGTTTTGTGGAATATAAAACTAGAATTATAATAAGGGACCCCCACAACAGTATTGGTAATTATTTAGGCCCCTATATTACACGGCTTGTACAGGGTTTAGGGCTGAAAGGCCCCTAGGGCTGAATAACAGGATTCGGGGCGTTTAGGGCTCAGAGGGTTTTCAAGGCTTCCAGTGCTTACAGGGTTGAGGGTGGACACAATCGTCCGGCCAACCCACACTTCGCAGGGTTTACGTGTCGCATTTGGGGTCAAGGGTTAGGGTTCAGGGTTCAGGTTTGGGGCTTTGGGGTTTCGCATGGCTGGCCCCCCTGCAGACTGAAGTTGAAATGAGACTTGGAGTTGAGACAGAACGCTATTCAAAAGAAGGATCACCGCTAACATCAGTGACAGATGGATAAACTGTTGTCGTTTGGCTGCGCGAGTTTACTCCCAAACACGCACTTCTGCCAGCCGTGTGGTCCGTATCATGGTCACTCCGGGGTCTTGCATTGTTCATCTAGGGCACAGACTGCCATCTTAAACCCTGAACACTTAAGCCTAAAACGCTAATCAAACTTTCAGCAAGGAGCAATAGTTCAAAACCACCGAGACAAAGCCATCCGGGGGCGTTTGCTGGGATACGTTCAGGGTACTGCAGGGTTTAGGACTACTTGGAGGTTCAGGGGACTTGTAGGTAGGGTTAGAGGTTATCTGTAGAGATAGCTATAGCTACCTTACTTGTAACCCCATTTCCCAGGTCCCCTGATCTTCTAAGGTAGCCTCTTGGACTCGAAGCCTGAAATTAGAAAGTCTCTACACCCGGTATACCCCAGGCCCAAGGCGCTTCGCCGGAAGATGCTCCCCCAAACTCTCCACTTTTGCGAGCTTCCCAGGAAAGGCAGCGTATGGTCTTCCATTAACAAGACTTATGTGCCTCGGCGTTGCAGTAAGGAAGGATTGTAAAAAAGAGGTATGAATTATTAATCATTATAACTTGATACTGTCCCCATCTGGTTCCTGATTTCATTATCTTATAGCAAGCCCACAGCACATGACCACAAAGCCCCATTCTAAGTCGCACATGCTCCAGGTTTGGGGATTCCTGGTTCCCGGCGCAGCCATCGGGAAGTTTGTTGGGGTTGGGTTGGGGCTGAGAAAATTGTACGGGGTTGAAGCAAGCAAGGGTTAGGCGAACTGTGGTGGATTGCAAGAACTTGCGTGGTGATTATGGCGAACGACTGGCCTTCGGGTTAGCACAGAGGGGGGAGGGGGAACCCTAAACCCCTAAACCCTAAACCCTCACCCCTAAACCCCTAAACCCCCAAACCCTTCACCCCTACACCCTAAACCCCTAAACCCTAAGCCCTAAACCCCAAAGTGGCCAAAAGCCAGATCTTAAACCTTAAATGCTCAACCTTACAGCCAGGCCCTCCAAGTAAAGCTGAACGACAAACTGACAAAGCCCAAATGGTCTTAAAAGCAGAGGGTTTAGGGTTTAGGGGTTTAGGGTTTGGGGGTTTAGGGGTTCAGGGTTTAGGGGTTTAGGGTTTAGGATCCTAGTATTCTTTCTGGGCATATCCGCAGTGCTCCAATCCACGCGCCAGGTGTCTCAGCTGGAGAAAGCTGGCCGAATGCAGCCCAGCGGGCGCGCCAAGATCGAGCAAGCCAAAAAGGAGGGCAGGGGGTGTGGTTACTACGGAGTTTCCGCAAATAGGGGACCGTAATCTAGTACCCTAAATAGTAGGATCCTTATTATAAGGACCCCAAAATAAGGTACCCCTCATTTTCGGAAACTCCGATTTGTCAATCAGGCATCTACACGAAGACTTCGGACTTGGTGTGCAGGGTTCAGGATTTCTTGTCCGGTTGTTCAACAAAGACTGGGTAGATAGATCAAAAGCCAAAGATAAAAATAAAAATAAAAAAACGTGTATATGATATTGATTATGAGACACATGTAGTATTAGTAAGTCCTGAAAGTAAGACGGATAGTAAGCTAAGCACAACTGTAATAGTAGCAATAACCAACATAGGCTATTCCTATCACAAAAGGTCTCATGACAAGCGCTAAACCCTAAACCCTAAACCTAACCCTAAACCCTAAACCAAACCCTAAACCCTAAACCCTAAACCAAACCCTAAACCCTCTTCAGGACGGCTCCTGGAATTTCTTGGATGACGTGGACAAGCTCATCGAGCCCGCGGACTTGAAGACGGCCTTGAAGAAGAGAGGCCCAAGAGTTGGCTTAGGGGCTTTGAGAGTTTAGGGTTTAGGGTTTTGGGTCGACTGTTGAGGGATATAGAAGCCTGGATAACTGTTCATACAGATTGTCACTATTTCTTAGGGTTTCTTGCCATAGATATAGCATAATAAGATACCCCCATTCTCATTGTGAAGGCCCCATTAGGGGCTTTGAGGGCTTAGGGTTCGATTGGAGGAGTTTAGGGTTTGAGGGTTCCTTGGCCTGAAATCCCACAACCCCGAAGCAAAGCCGGTGGGGCGTGGATTGAGAGGCCTCTTGGAGTCCTGGCGCCGCGTGGCGCCCTCGAAGCGGCGGGGGCTTTTGGCGCAGCTGATCCTCGGGCCTTATTGAGGTTTGGGGTGTAGGGCTGATGGCTGAGGGCTAAGGGGAAGCGTTGAATAGGGGCTGGTCAAGATTCTGCTACCTTTGAGTTGCTCCTTGTCGTATCACCGCTTGAAGAGTAGGGTACTGTGGAGCTCGGCTAAAGTGAATGATCCTTTTACTGCTAAACCCCTTGCGCTGCAGCATCCTACGCACCCTCTGGAAAGGCCTCAACAAATTGAATGTGTGATGCGCAGACAGCAAGACGAACCCCTAAAACCCTAAAACCTTAAGGAAGATGTCGGTGAAGCCGGAGACTCGCAGCAAGCGCCACTTGGACTTAAGAACGCAGGGTTTAGCGTCTTCGCTTCAGGAACGAAGAACTCCCATACCCCGCCATACTCCTGTCAACTCTGAGTCCTGAATCTTCGAGCCTTAGAGGGTTAAGGATTTTTAGGATTCTGGGTGTGGGGTTTGGGTTTCAAGATGTTCGGATTTGGAGTCTAGGCTTCAAGTTTCAGGGGTTAGAGTTGAGGCCATGAACTAGTACAGCCCTGAAGCCCTAAACGGTTTGGGTTAAGGGGGTACGGTTCTCCTCTCCCCAAATCCTAGACCCTAATCCTAAACCCTTAATCCTAGCCCCAAATCTTAGACCCGAAAGTTTTAGGACCGTGCAGGCTTTGGCGACACGCTATTCTGTCCACGGCACGATGTGCTAAAGGGGCTACGGAGCGATCCCTAAAGCAGGAACCTGATTAAGAAACCTCATAGGGCTCCTTATTAGAATCCTACGGTTTTGGGGTTATAGGCCCAGGGTTGCTTAATCAGGTTCCTACATTAGACTCGAAATCCTGGGATCTGAGGTGCGGCGCTAAATTTACTAAATGCGGTTATCAAATAGTTTCGAATTTTTGGTCCTATAATCCCTAAGACACAGCTAAAATTAAATTGTTGCTAGGGGTCTAAGTTCAGTATAGTTATGTCTGGTAGACCCTGAAATTCAGCTCAATATAGGGGCCAGAACAAGTGATGACATTCTTCCTTGTGGTTCCTTGAAAGGTTGACTAACAGCAAAAATGCAAAACCGCTAATCGAATTGTTCAGACCTCCGCATTAGCCATTGTTCCACAAGTCAGCCTTCAAGTACACCCTGAACGTGGTTGAACCCGCAGGCTAAAAATCTTGTACATGGATATGTAAAACCCGCAAACCCTCAAGGCCAAAGATGGCTCAGGTCAAACCCACCCCTGCAAAAGAATGGCAAAGCCCGCAAAAAGGCCCCAAGTACCTAAACCCGAAAGCGTTCTAGCAGCCCTTTAAATATTTTTTACCCTAAACCGTACACCCCTACAGCCCGAAACCCTAACCCTGGTGTGGAAAAGGCTTTTAAAACCAAGACCTTCTCCGCAACAACCCTAAACCCTAGACCCTCAAACCCGAACACCCCAAAACGCTCGAACCTTTGATGAGTCCTCCAGGCATTGCTGAAATGGCGGCCCTGGCCCAGAAGTCTTGACCCGACCTTGGGGAAGGCTCCGACTTTAAAGGTTTACATGGGGTGTACGGCTTTTGGGCTGGGATCAGGGCTTAGGGATTAGGGTGTAGTGTTTAGAGTTTGGGGATTCGGTACATGAGGTGTAGGGTTTTGGTTGGGATCAGGGCTTAGAGAATTAAGGCTTCGGGATTAGGGTGTAGGGATTAGATCCTGGGGATGGGGACGAGGGGGTCCAGGGATTAGGGCTTGGGTTTTAAGGATGCAGTGGTAGGGAGGTGCAAAAAATAGATCCCCTTCGTAGCGTCGCATAATGTAGCCTTAGTAGTAGTATGCGGAAGCCTGAACGATTAGAAATACAAATCTCTATTTTTTCTGATTATCAGCCAGCAGTGTAGTATAGCATACCATCACTACCCTTGTCCTTATTCTGATTCTGATGATTATGGTCCCTATAGTATACTGAGCCCTTACAATACCCCTGCAACCTCTTGAAACAGAAATCATATTAGGCTACCGACATAGGGCGCTCTACCTTCACGATCCTCCCAAGACCCGGGATCCGGACTGCGCCTGCATCGCGCTGGGGCTGGAACTCTAAGCCCTAAACGGTAGCTTGACGGGCAGAAATGGTGCGACTGAAAGCAACGAATCGTAGCCCGACTGCAGGATTGCAGAGGTGTTCTGCTTTGGGGAGAAGGACGGTTTAAGGCGTGCGGTGCAAGTCTTAGGCCCTACTTGTAGTCCCTAAACCCTAAACCCTAAACCCTATGATCCGACGGCCTGGGCAGTGGTCAACAGAAAAGCCGCAGGGAAAGGGGTGTGGTTTAGGGTCAAACACCTGGTGTCTGCGATCGAGCTCTGGCTGGGCACCTTCCACTTTACCCCAGGGTGCAATCAGATCGTTTACAGCGAGGAAGTGACAGGCTTCCTCAACAAGAAGCCAAAGGATGGGTTGCCCGTGATCGTCCAGGGAGATGCAAACGCAGACGTAGGGTGGGGTTGCACAGAAGGGCAGCAAATGATGGCCGTGGGCAGGGAGTGCAACTCGACACTTCTGCTGAACTCCCTCGCTGAGCATCTGCTTTGCCCGACGGCCCCCCTCCCGGCCCACAGGGATCTCCCCACAAGTAGGCCCAGGCAAGCAGGCAGGCAGGGACACCACATTGACCTCTTCGCCACCAGCAGGGTTCTTACTAGTGAAGTCAAGATCTACCAGGATTCCTGCCTCGTGTCGGGGACAGACCACGAGCTCGTGCACGGCAGATTCAGGCTCCGCAAGGGCAAAGGGTTTATCAGGCATCGAACAGGGCCAAGGGTCTGGAAAGGTGAGCTTCGGAAGGTTGACTTCGTCGACCAATCCACCTTGGAAGAGCTGGCCTCCAAGCACACCCAACCCAGACCGGGGCGCGCCTACAGGGATCCGGAGCATGTCAAGGGTCTTTTCCGCCAGGCCAAGCTCTCTAAGACACGTCAGGCCTGGAAACTGGCGCTTGCGGGGAGAAGCGAGGCTCGGCGACAGTGGGAGATGGGCAGGCTACAGAGGGCACTTGATGGGGATTGGCTTGCCTACCGTGAGGCTAGCCGTCAGTGTCTCGCCGGCTGGGAACTAGGGTTCGCAGAAGCNGAGGCTCGGCGACAGTGGGAGATGGGCAGGCTACAGAGGGCACTTGATGGGGATTGGCTTGCCTACCGTGAGGCTAGCCGTCAGTGTCTCGCCGGCTGGGAACTAGGGTTCGCAGAAGCACAAATTCGAGACCCTCATGTGGTGATGCACACACACCTGAGTGGCATTTATGAGGGCCCTGAGCTTCCTGACCTTCCCGTTCTTCAGGGCTCCTTCCAGGCCTTCTCGGTTGATGAGCTCCAACTGGCACTGGGGCAGCTGAAAAGGGGTAAATCCGTTGGTATTGACTTGACCTCCACGGAGTTGCTTCAGGCCCTCGTCTTGGTCGAAGGGGGGCGGCAGCACCTGTTAGAGTTCCTGAACCGCACGCTGGTGTCGCAGGCAGTGCCCCCTGCTTGGAACAAACCCCTGATCATCCTCCTCCCGAAGGTGGGGCATCCTACAAACCCCAGGGAAGTGCGACCCATTGCCTTAGGATCCTCGATTTCGAAGCTCTTCGCCCGGATGGTAACGAACCGCATTGCCAAGCAGCTGGAACATCGCTCTCACGCTCAGTGNCCTACAAACCCCAGGGAAGTGCGACCCATTGCCTTAGGATCCTCGATTTCGAAGCTCTTCGCCCGGATGGTAACGAACCGCATTGCCAAGCAGCTGGAACATCGCTCTCACGCTCAGTGCGCAGGGCGCCACCGTCAGCCCTCTGATGTCATGTTCTCTTTGTGTCGGTTGTTCCAGTTGGAGCAAGAGTGGAAGCGAGGGCTTGTGGCTGTTAAGATTGACATAAGCAAGGCGTTCGACAGTGTCAACCGCCGAATGCTCCTCTCGCGCCTTCGTGGGAGGTTGGGCGACACGATCGAATACCGGGCCCTTCGGGCCCTGCTGGTCAACACTGAGGCCACCCTGCAGTCCGCTTGGGGCACTAGCAGCTTCCTGATGGGGTCGGGGATCAAACAGGGAGCCATTGAATCGCCGATGCTGTTCAGCTTCCTGATGGATGTTGCTCTCTCAGACACCTCAAGGGCTAAGGGATGGGAAAGACGGGACAAGCTGTTTGCTGACCTGACATGTGAAGAGCTGCTGTTTATGGACGACGGGGTGCTCTGGGGCCTCAACTGCCAGTCCTTGGGAACCCGACTCGCTGAGTTTGCTTCCACGTTGCAGGAATATGGCCTGGAACTGAACCTGGGCAAATGCCGTCGCTATTGCTCCCCGTGGTACCGAGGCCTCCCTGAAATGGCTGTGGCAACCACACGAATCCATGCTCAACCCCACCTTGAGGTTATGGGAGTGAAGTTTAGGGTTGGCGCCCCGGTCACTGAGCTGATCCAACCCCTCCTGGCCAGGGCACGCAGCAAGTTCTGGAGCGTTAAGCACCTCCTCAGGTGCAATGCCTCGGTGGGCTCGCGCACTCGGCTCATGAACAAGGTGGTCACAAACTCAGCCATGTGGTGCATTGCGGCTTTCCCTCCTGATGTTAACGCCCTCAAACTGGTGAATGCCTACCAGAACATGCTGATGGGTTGGCTCCTTAAGCTGGGAAAACGGAGGGACGAGGGTTGGGTTGACTTCAGACGTCGGTTGGTGCGCTCGTCCAGGGCCGCGCTTCATAACTCGCGAACCTCGAGATGGAGCACAGGCTGGCTGGAGAAGTGGTGGAACTACGCAGGGCACAGGGTCCGAGGGCTTTTGCATGATTTTCCTCCTGTCAGCTCCCTGCTTGAGGACTTCAGAACACTTAGTTGGTGGAGAGCCCAGCAGAGCCACCCGCGAGGAGAGAGGCACCCGGGCCAGTTCTACCCGCGCCTCACGATGCTCGAGACCCGCATGGACAAAGCCTGCCAGGGGCCTTGGAGAGCCTGCGCGCATGACCGACAGAGGTGGAAGGCACTAGGGAAGGTATGGATTCAGCAGGAGGACTTGCCATGGTGCTCAGGGCTGCAGTTGAGTGTCATGGACGAAGATAGGAGCCAGGGCTAGGGTTGCGGCTGAGGGTTAGGGCTGGGGCTGGGGTCGTGCTGGATGACAAGCGCTACTTTGATTTGTACGACCGTGCAGCCGTGGCCCAACGCGACAGCGGCCTCACTTGCCTCCTTGAGGAATGGCGAAAACCGACGTGAACGTCCAGGGACTCCTTTGTGACCGACCTGGCACCTCGAGGCTCCGTTCTTTTCTTCGGGGCCTTGGTCCCGCTCCATGCTGAACATCATGATTCTGGTGGCCACCCTTGGGTGGACACACCAATGCCAAGCGCAGCCTCCCGACGTCTTCGACCAGTGGAACCCCGCCTGGATGACGAGAGNTTGGTCCCGCTCCATGCTGAACATCATGATTCTGGTGGCCACCCTTGGGTGGACACACCAATGCCAAGCGCAGCCTCCCGACGTCTTCGACCAGTGGAACCCCGCCTGGATGACGAGAGCCACTGAGAAGTTGATGGACCTGGCACTCCAGGGGAGTGCCCCAGGTACACTGCTGGCTGCGGCCCGCGATGTGGCCTCCTCCCGTGGGGACGAGGGATATCAAACCTTCGCGCACTCGGTCTTTGCCGATGTGGCCTACCAGGTGGGAGCCCGACAGGATGTNCCTACAAACCCCAGGGAAGTGCGACCCATTGCCTTAGGATCCTCGATTTCGAAGCTCTTCGCCCGGATGGTAACGAACCGCATTGCCAAGCAGCTGGAACATCGCTCTCACGCTCAGTGTGCAGGGTGCTCAGGGCTGCAGTTGAGTGTCATGGACGAAGATAGGAGCCAGGGCTAGGGTTGCGGCTGAGGGTTAGGGCTGGGGCTGGGGTCGTGCTGGATGACAAGCGCTACTTTGATTTGTNGGCTGAGGGTTAGGGCTGGGGCTGGGGTCGTGCTGGATGACAAGCGCTACTTTGATTTGTACGACCGTGCAGCCGTGGCCCAACGCGACAGCGGCCTCACTTGCCTCCTTGAGGAATGGGTGAACGTCCAGGGACTCCTTTGTGACCGACCTGGCACCTCGAGGCTCCGTTCTTCCTTTTCTTCGGGGCCTCCCGCTCCATGCTGAACATCATGATTCTGGTGACCACCCTTGGGTGGACACACCAATGCCAAGCGCAGCCTCCCGACGTCTTCGACCAGTGGAACCCCGCCTGGATGACGAGAGCCACTGAGAAGTTGATGGACCTGGCACTCCACAAAAGTGCCCCGGGTACACTGCTGGCTGCGGCCCGCGATGTGGCCTCCTCCCGTGGGGACGAGGGATATCAAACCTTCGCGCACTCGGTCTTTGCCGATGTGGCCTACCAGGTGGGAGCCCGACAGGATGTNGGTACACTGCTGGCTGCGGCCCGCGATGTGGCCTCCTCCCGTGGGGACGAGGGATATCAAACCTTCGCGCACTCGGTCTTTGCCGATGTGGCCTACCAGGTGGGAGCCCGACAGGATGTGGAGGTGGTGCACATGCTGACCGAGGTAGAGAAAGAGTGGGTTGTCTACATGGAAGAGGCGGCCTTGATTGACTACCTGGAGGGCTACTTCCCGGCGAGCACCCGCCAGCTATGGGATCACCTCTCCGCGGGGGGCAGCTTCCCGGACCGGCTGCCGGTGACGGAAGGCATGGTTCACGAGGACCTCCCGAGGTTCTTCCAGCTGCGCCAATGGACGGATGCCCTTGGGCGCATGATGCCGGCCCGGACCCACTTCACAACAGAACGGAGACAGCAGCAATGGCAGCGAGACCTGCAAGGATGGATGGACGACACCCGGGACGAGCTTGACCACCTCTGTCAGGTCGGCTGGGACCCCACTGCACTGCTCCGGAGTGTGCTTGCACGGGCGCACCGCCGTGGCAGTGCGGACTACATCCGGGCCATCGGTGACGTGACCACGCTGGCCGAACACTACCCCACAAGCCAGCGGCCTGCCCAGGCCATTGACGAGGCGGGAAGGAGTGGTTACGAGACCTGGGTTATGGATGCTGAAACCAAGCTCTACTGTTTGTTCAGCCTGCCTGTCGGTGGAATGGTTGAGGACTCCCAGACACCATGGCCTGCCGAAAACAGCACCCTCAACGCCAGTGAGCAGGATGAGCAGGCGGCCTCCAGCACGGATGTGGTCAGCCTCGTGGGACACAAGATCAACAAATGATGGCTGAAGAGCCCCAGCCCGAGGCGAAAGCGACCGCGGGCTGCCTCCCCGAAGCCGACCAGGGTCACGTCCGAAACCTGCCGCCTCGCTCCCTGGTCCGAGCCACGCCGGCGTGGGGACACGGCACGACCAAAGGAGCGTGGACGAAAGGACGCCTCGGAGAGAGCCTCGTCCTCTAGAATGAAGCCAAAGCCCAAGGCCCGGCCGGTGAGTGGCCCAGTCAGACCTCCAGCAGGAAGGAGCGAGGACAAGGCCAGCGGGTCCGCTGACCCGGCCCCGACACCGCTGACGATGCAGGAGGCAGTCTCCAACTGGCTCGTGTGGCTGGGCATAATGGAGGTGGACGACGAGCCTACCAGGTTCCTCCCGAAAGACATCNGGTTATGGATGCTGAAACCAAGCTCTACTGTTTGTTCAGCCTGCCTGTCGGTGGAATGGTTGAGGACTCCCAGACACCATGGCCTGCCGAAAACAGCACCCTCAACGCCAGTGAGCAGGATGAGCAGGCGGCCCCCAGCACGGATGCGGTCAGCCTCGTGGAACACAAGATCAACAAACGATGGCTGAAGAGCCCCAGCCCGAGGCGAAAGCGACCGCGGGCTGCCTCCCCGAAGCCGACCAGGGTCACGTCCGAAACCTACCACCTCGCTCCCTGGTCCGAGCCACGCCGGCGTGGGGACACGACACGACCAAAGGAGTGTGGACGAAAGGACGCCTCGGAGAGAGCCTCGTCCTCTAGAATGAAGCCAAAGCCCAAGGCCCGACCGGTGAGTGGCCCAGTCAGACGGTCCGCTGACCCGGCCCCGACACCGCTGACGATGCAGGAGGCAGTCTCCAACTGGCTCGTGTGGCTGGGCATAATGGAGGTGGACGACGAGCCTACCAGGTTCCTCCCGAAAGACATC
>BGNK01002294.1:0-53251 GCA_003297005.1 Symbiodinium sp. clade A Y106 | reverse complement strand
GGTCCGCTGACCCGGCCCCGACACCGCTGACGATGCAGGAGGCAGTCTCCAACTGGCTCGTGTGGCTGGGCATAATGGAGGTGGACGACGAGCCTACCAGGTTCCTCCCGAAAGACATCGAGCACAGGATCCTCGACAACTTCATGGACCTCAACCCGACCGACCAGCTGACCTCGGCCTTGGCCCTGACTAGCATGATCCAGCAGCTCATGGCCAGCGTGGGTGGGGTGCTTCAGGACGCAATGCAGATGGCTGCCAGAAGACGCCAGGATGGGCAGGAAGACGCCGTGGTCGAGGTGGAAGTCGAGAGTGACGAATTGGGCCTCATGCAGACGACGATGAGCTCATCGTGGTACACGCTGCTGCACCGACTCCAGACGGCCCTAGAGGGGATGACCAAGGGAGCCAGATGCTCGAATGTCCGCTGGTTGCAGAGGCGGGTGCACCATCGATGNACGATGAGCTCATCGTGGTACACGCTGCTGCACCGACTCCAGACGGCCCTAGAGGGGATGACCAAGGGAGCCAGATGCTCGAATGTCCGCTGGTTGCAGAGGCGGGTGCACCATCGATGCACCGACAGTGCGGCCGGGCAGCTTCTGGGTCACGCCACGGGCCGTGTGGGAGAGTTGGTGGCCCTGCTCGCCTCCGCCCTGGCTGATGTTCGAGAGGTCGAGGAAGATGGCACGGCGGCCGGTGAGTGTACCATGTGGGTCCTGGAATGGTGGGCCAGGCTGGAACCGCACCTGCCGATCTCCACTGGCTCCCTGCTTGCAGCTGGTCGATCTGTTCCACGAGAAGACCCGATGCCGATCCTCCACCAGCGAGCCGTGCCGGAGAACGCCTCAGAGGGGGAGGAGTCCGTGGACGCCTTGACTGAAGGAACACCTAGGGGGCCACCTCCGCCGCAACCGGTACGGCCCCTCCTGAGCCAAAGCCCCACAGACGAGGACCTACTCCTGGCGGCGGAGGCCATGGAACGAGCACAACGACTCCAAGGTGAACGGGAGAGTGAACAAGCCCTGCAGGAGGCCCTCGAGGAGGCACATGAGAAGGAGATGGAGATCGCCTACGAGATGCACAGAGCAGCTACATATAGGGACTGGGAAGAGTGGGTGCTGCAACAGGAACTGGCACGCCCGGCAAAACGATCCAGAGGGATGCTCCAGGTGGTTGCCAGAACCGGCAATCAGGGTGAGCCGGGAGTGTCGAGCACGTTGCAGGTGCCACTTGATGCGGAGGCTGGCGGCACGCTGACCCTCCAGCTTCACTTCCACGAAGCAGAGCCGACTACTCCGTCAACCTTGCCGGCTCATGAGGTTGGCCCTCGTGCGGAGGCTCCTGCCAGTTGCGGCTCGGCGGGGCTGAACCCTCACGAGGGGGGACAGGCTCTGACAGGCCCGGTGAATGCCACGGTCGCGGACACGGCCGAGGACCCGGTGGATGCCTGGCTTGAAGCAAGGGAACAGTTGGACGGGGTCGCCTTGGACGGGCTGGATGTCGTCTACCGCCAGTGGGTTGCAGGGCTATTGACGGCGGAAGAGATCGTGCGGCGACATGGCCAAGCGGCCCTCTCCCTTCTCCAGGTACAGCGCATGGCCTACTTCGACGGTGCCCTCGCCTTTCGCTTGGATCGCGCTAATGCTGCTCGGGATGCCGGCGGTGGACATCGCCGACGGGATGTGCACTCTGATCGGGGTGACTGACCNCAGCGCATGGCCTACTTCGACGGTGCCCTCGCCTTTCGCTTGGATCGCGCTAATGCTGCTCGGGATGCCGGCGGTGGACATCGCCGACGGGATGTGCACTCTGATCGGGGTGACTGACCAGCTCTGTGGGGCATTGGCTTGGGAGGTTGTCTACAAGGGAGGTGACGACTGAGAGAATTTTGTCATGGGAGGGTAAGGCTCCCTGGCTGTCTCCTGGCTAATCTAGCCTTGTGTTAGCTCAGACGATTGGGCAGACATAAAAAGGAGCTCAAAAAAAAAANGTGACGACTGAGAGAATTTTGTCATGGGAGGGTAAGGCTCCCTGGCTGTCTCCTGGCTAATCTAGCCTTGTGTTAGCTCAGACGATTGGGCAGACATAAAAAGGAGCTCAAAAAAAAAACCCTAAACCCTATCGTCGGTCTAGATTTTGTTGGGTTTTGGGGTTTGGGGATTAATGGTCCCTTCTCGTGTAGACTGAACCGTGAGGCATCGGGTGTAAGGGACGGGCTTGAACCCACAAAACGGCTACAAACCGGAGCCCTAGACCTTAAGGCTCAGGGTCTCAGAAAGCCGAAGGCAGAAGAGTCCCAAATTCTAGACTCTTAAACCCTAAACAGCCTTAAACCCTAAAGCCCTTAACCCTGAAAGCCCCTAGCCGGCTAAGCCTGTGCCCTTCTCCCCAGGCGGCGCTGCCTTTGTCAATCTTTTCGGCCGGATGACCAGTTAAAAGGGAGCGCATGTGCACGGCTGGTGACCCGAACTTAACGCCTGGTTTGGGTTTTGAAGCTGGGTTTTGGGGTTCCTATGAAAAAGAATGCTTCTGTGCGAGGAAGGCCTTTCGAATCTACGGTGTTGAGTTGAGAGCCTAGGGCTCCCCGTGAAGCTCCCGCGTAGGAGCCCGGAAATCTCTCAACTGCTGCCGAAACTCGAACCCTGGCCATTAAACCCGGCAACCCGAAACCCTAACCCCCAAACCCCTAAACCTAACCCTGAGATGCAAAGCATAAGCTTCAAACCTTCCAACCTGAATCTGGCAATCTCCAAGATTACAATACGAGCGGTGGCAGCACATTGAAACGAAACCCAAACTCTTAGCCTGGATTTGCTAGTATTAGCACTTACATCTGTACTATACGACACGATTGTTTTCACTTGTGCGACCGTGGATGGACAAAATCGCGCATGACCCCTGAGATCAAAAGCATACAGTTGCCGTTGTCAGTGACCGAACTCCCCACGCCCCGTTAATCTGAATTATGAACAGCTGGGTCATGCAGGGTTTAGGATTCAGACCATGCGCCTACATGCCCTTGTTGACATTGTTCGGGCAGTCAATATTCGGACTCAAGGCTTGGAAGCGATGGCTGGCGCAAGCAACCTGATACAGGATGTCGTCCATCAACAGCAACGCCATACTATTAATGTGGTTGCTACTGTTACTGCTACTATACTTCTCTTGCTGTTGCTTCTGCTATTCCTAGGGCTATTCTGATGGCTGTTCCTTTTCTCATCCCTCGGGGTCATATCGAGCACGGCTCAACTTTCAATCCGTAAGATCCTTGTTGTTGAGCCTAGACATAAGCCCCAGAGTGCCAAAAACATGTAAGAGTGTGTTACACTGTGGAGGTCGAGCTAGCAGCCAAGAAGTTCTGTCGAAGCCTTATGAAGTCTCTAAGTTCCCCGTAACCATCAGAAATCATTCTAAGAGGCTTCACTTGGAGTCTCGACGTTTAAGACTGTGGAGGCCGAGGCACGGTTACACTAGGTTGTTGTTAAGGAACTCTTCTGTTGCACTCAGGTTAAGTTGCCTCAAGGCTTTAAGGGGTTTGCCCCACAAGCAGCGGAATCCCCGAACATTCACCCCCACCCTCCAGACATCTCCCAACAGGAGGGTCCTCAAATGAAGCACCACCCAAGACAAGTACCCTTTTGCCCTTTTTATTTTAGGGTCCCCTTATTAAAACCGACTAGTAGGAAAAAGGGTACCCTTATTATGAAGGGGCTACTCAGGAACCTAGATCTAGATTCATTGAAAAAGAACTGGTGTGACCGCAAGGTCGACCTCCACAAGCTTCTGTCAGCAGCCCAGCCCGTTTGTCCAGCGGTTTAGGGTTTTAGGGGTTTCGGGTTTAGGGTTTGCAGGTTTTTTGAAGATAAAGCTCTCTATCAGCTTTACAGGGTGGCTTACAGAGCTTTCATAACATTGTCGTAGGGTTTTTTAGCGAGGTGTTGCAGGGTTTATAGACTTGTTCATGCAGGTGCTTTTAGGAAGGGTATCACGGAAGAAGAAGGGATGCGTTTTACAGACGCCCTTCTCAGAAAGACCCTGCTATTTAGGGTCTATCTTGGGGTCTACTTCTTGACACTCCCGTACAAGGCCCGTGGCCCTGACCTAAAACCCTGGTAGCTAGTTGTTGTAAAGGACAGGGCTGTTTGCAAAGGATAAAGACACTTGACAGACCAGCATCAGTGGTTAAGTTAAGGCGACTGGAAGTTTATGTTGAAGGTGACTAGAAAATTTATTGTAGCTTCGGATGTCCACAGACAATGGTTCCATTCTCCGAAGTGGCAGTTCCGGGGGATTGCAATCTGGAATCTGAGTTTGCGATCTCAGGTCAGCTCGGTTGAAGTCTGAAGACACAGACGTAATGTTTGTTCGTCAGGCTTGGCATGCAAAGGCCCTTGTCCTCTCGCTGGACGAGTTGGAACATCTGATCAACTCAAGTGTTCACCCCCTCCTTGCTCTGCAACCCCAAAGCAGCAGCACCTGAAAACTGAAGTTCCTCCGCAGTCCCGCCAAAGAAGACTGTCATGAATGACCTTTTTGGGGTGGTTGATGTGGAGGACAGCGCAAGGCCAAATTTCTCAAGCCAAAACCTACAAGGAATGCGAAGGATGTGAGAAAGAGCGGCACGGCCTCAGTCGGCATGCCCACGCAGGCCAAAAGCACTGTCCTTTCCCGACCGCACAGGGGGAAGCCCTAAAAGCCCCAACAGCCCTCAATCCCCTGCCCTGCAGCCCTGATCTCTGAAGCCCTAAAGGCCTTAAACCCCTAAAAGTTCAGCCTTTGGGCCCTCGATCCCACCCCAAACTCTAAACCCAGCAATGCAAAAAGACTAAGTCCTTGGCCTCAGACGGCCTACCGGCCTACCATCGCAGACCCCCCCCAAACCCTAAACCCAAAGCATAAAATCCAGACCAAGGCCACCCACAATGACAGACGCCTCCAGGGCGCCCTCCAGGATCCCCGTGGGGTACAAACTAATAAGGTTTCGTAAATTTAGGGGTTATGGTTCAGGGTTTAGGGGCCTGGGTTTAGGGCTTGGGGTTAAGGATTTAGGGTATGGGGTTAGGGTTTAATTAGGATCCCACTGGATTGCATATGGGTGGTCCTATATGCATCAGGGACGGCTGTTGAAAGGGTCCGTGGAGGAAGGGTCTTAGAGTCTTGGACGAATCAAGGTTTGACGGTTAAGCTTATTATCATCATCATCATTGGTAGTAGTAGTCGTCGTCGTCGTAGCACTGGTAGTTTGTCGATGACGATCGCCACCACCACCACCATCACCACCCACGACGACGGCTACCACTAGTTTTGTCATGTGTATGACCAAACCTATGACTGCAAGAACTGCTCTTCCTGTTCTCCCTTGCATTCATTCTCTTGTCGGATGCTATCCGAGGAACCAAAGCTGCAACGATGAGCGAAAGACCCATGGAGAAAGACACCGAGGGCCGAAAGCACCAAAGCACCCCAATGTGAAGATTCGCCATGTAGCCGTACAGAACCGTCTCTCTGTCAGGTTTCGTCAGTCTTCGTAGGACCCAGTGAAGAAAGGGCTTCTAATCCTACAAATGCAAAGGTGCGTTCCAGGCCCCAGGCCTTGAATCAACCCCGCAGCATGTAGCCTGCGACACAGACAAGGCCCTCTAAAAAAAAAACCGAATCCTGGACCTTAAGCCTTCCAGCAGGGTTTTATGGTCAAGAAGTTTGGGTTCGGTTTAAGAGAAAATTACAACCTTTCAAGTCTATTCCCGAGGACGCAGTGGCAGAAAGAGACGACCTACACTAACTTCACTGGAGCCATGATCTTAGCCAGTGATTTAACTTGTGGGATTGGAGCTTTGTGGCCAGAAAGCCCCAGGCCCGGCACTTCGAGTCTACAGCTCCGGAGTTAGAGGAGTTTCGGGGTGAACTAGACATGGTCAGGGCTACAAATTCGGGGTTTGTTCTTTGAGGGCTCCGTGGTTTCAAACTCCTAAAACTTACCTCAAGGGAGCCCGTAAACCTCACGGGAACCCTTGCGGTGATCCAAACTGTCATCCTTGAAGGAATCCTTAAGCGATTTGGGGTTTTAGGATTCTTTACCAGGACTGCTCGTCAGGTGCGTCGCTTTTAGAGGGCCTCGGACCAGCTTTGGCCCTAAAGCCTGAACTCCATGAATATAGCAATATGCTATGGGGGAAATTGTTGGTAGTGGTGTTCCCTAAGGCTCCTTATTACAATTACAATGACGGGATTCAGGCCCTCCCTCGACCTTATAGACACCGAAACCGTATTTGGGGCTTTTGGGTTGAGGATCTACATCCGTAACCCTCCAGCCAGTTTCTGATTGCACCCTAAACTCGAAGCAATTTGCTTTGGGAAGATTTCGAAAAAGTTGGTCGCCAAGCTTTCTTACTTTCGGCATGGGCTTCGGATTGGAAATCCAGGATCTCTGCCCGCATAAGTCATGGGCTTAGGCCGTCTTCGGCCCAATTCCTGTCGCCGTGCCAGTTTCAGATGTGAGACTATGTGAGGGTTGTGAAATGAGCTTTGTTCCACTCCGAAGACTGTTGTTCAAAAATCTAGTCAACTCTTACAGGGCTTCCACATGAAGCTTAGTGCGAAGTTGGAGACATTTGCCTTTGAAGGTAAGTAGCTCGCGATTCCGCGGCTGGGACGCTGGAGCCGCTGGGTGGTGGGGAGCTTACATGCAGATATTGCAAGAAGCAATGGTGATGTAGAGGCCGGAAGGATTAACAACAGTACTCTGTATGGCTTCGTATCACAACTGTTCTATAACGGCCCCAAACACGGTTCGAGTCATTAAGGTCCTTTTTCTGAGATGCAATTTGGGAGTGCCGGAGCTCGCCTGGACAGGTCGTGGTATATGGGACTCATTAGATGAAGGACAGTAACTTTATTTAGTCTTAGGATTTAGGGTGCAGGAACCGAACAGGGAAAGCCGTTGCGTGGCCTAGAAGCTGTCTGCAAACCCGGCGAACGCCAAATCATGCAGGCATGTTGATGCTCAGGTGCCCAATTGCCGCCGGATGCTTCTAATCTAACGTCGTTTCATTCTGCAAGATTTGGCAAATAAACTCCATTTTTCAATGCGTTGAACCTTAATCTTCCAGCTTCTAACGAACTATATCTGCTAGCTTCTAACCTACTATAAGGTTGCTTACTACAAGGGTTACCATGAGAGTTCTATATCTTTCTGTAAGGTTTAAATCTTGTGCTCGCAACCTTCATTGTCTGAACCCGAAGGCCGAAACTCTGAACCCTCAGGGTTTACGGGCTGATTCCGCAACTCCCCAAAACCGCAAAACCCGAGGCCCCAAACCCCAGTCAGCTTAAGCCTAAGCCATCGCAAAACAGATCTTTAGTTTTGCACAGTATGTTCTTGAGACAGAGCAAGAATTATGATCTGCACCCTTAACCCGGAACAAACTTAACAATCGGCCTCCCAGAAAAGCGAAAAACAGGGCTTGCTGCGAATGGACCGGTTGTCAGCCAGGGCCTTTGTCTTTCCACACGCAGAAACTTCGGGGGGTTGGGATGTTGCTTTTGGCGTGGTATAGTAGGGCTTCCGGAAAGGGTCGTAGCTGCTTGGGGAGGGGCGGTTTCGAATCAGAGGTCTGCAACTAGGGGCTCAGGGTTTAGGAGACAAGGCTCAGGACCTGAAGGTTCCGATATACTTCTACTGAACTCATTATATCCCAAGGCCTACTCCAATCATTAAGGCCCCTACTCACCCCTTGACTTGAATGACAAGTGGCACAATATGAGTATATCAAATTAGCATCTACAATGGGTGATAACGTCCTCATTGTACTCGCAGGTTACTGCAATTGCGCGCTGTGCAGGGCCTTGGACCCAATCCGAGAATCCCAAGCGCCACTCCCTAAAAGAGAAGCTAAACCAATGCCCAGGAAACCCTTCAACAAGCCTTACAGAATCCTTTAAGGAGCCCTGGTATGAACTCTCACGGAGCTTACAGGGACCCTATCAGGAACCCGACACAAGGCTCCGCAGTGGGGCTTTAGATATCGTGTTCGAAATCCTCAATCCGCCGATGGTATGACACTGAGTCTACACCCTAAACCTAAGACTTGGGGGATCTCTTTGCTTTTGGAAGACATCTTCGGGTCATTGAACCTGCGATCCCCTATGAGTTCAGGAAGTGCTTTTGTTGCGAAGGGTTGAATGCAACGTAGACAAGCTCGGAGTCAGTTACGGTTTTAGGGCTTGGAGCTTTAGGGGTTTGATATGGGAGACGTAGTAGTTGGTAGCAATAGCCTTGCATACTTACGTCACAACCGAACAAAAAGAGCTTGCCAATGCGACTCCAAGAAGGAGTTGAGAGAATTTCCGTCACCTTGCGAAGCGCATCGATGTGAGTAAGGGTTAGTAATTGGGACCCTCGTCCCCAAACCCTAAACCCTCCTTGTTGGCTGCAGTTAAAAGCTTTTGGCACGACGCCAGACAAGAGTCTGACCCCGAGTCACTTCATTGAGCGTGATGCGGAGACAATCTCAAACAGGCTGGAGGCCAACTACACGCGAGAGCAGTTGGCGGGGCTCGGCGCGAAGATTGGCGTTCGCATCAAGAGCAAAGACATCAAAGCAGCCCCCCGTGTTGCCATTGTTCCACTTCTTCTGCAAATCGTGTCTCGGCCCTGTCAAGTCGGATCCATTCAACATCCAATCCCGCAAGTTGTAGTTTATCAGATCCCCTTGCCCATATCCCAGACGATCTTTAAATCCTAGAAGCCTAAGACCTCTCACCCAAAGCCCTCCTTTTTGGCATGTCCGACTTGCATGCCCTTAAACCATAGCTCCCGTCTAAAGCTTCTGCCGAAGGAAGCGCTTGCTGCCTCTGCTGCAACGCCTCCAGTCGGCTAGCAGAGAAGTTTCTTTGTCATAGTTGGGTAACATTTTACATTTTTATGGGTACTTAAACCCAATAAGGAATAAACATGTACATTTTTAATCCTATCCCAACCATGATCTAGGTTTGGTCGGCGCTCCAACGGCTCCAAGCGGCCAGCAGGGAAGTTCGGTTCGCCCCCCAGAGCCGTCAACCGCCAAATGGGACTTTCCGAAAATTCGGGGTACCTTGTTTTGGGGTCCTTATAATAAGGATCCTACTATTTCGGGTACTACTTCAGGGTGCCCTATTTTCGGAAACTCCCAAATCCTAAGCCTGGAGTGCTAGGCCTTCGGGTTCAAGGCTCCATCCAGCCGATGCTTGAACCTTCATTCCCAAACACCAGGGTTCATGGCTCCGTCGAGTGAAGCCCGAAACCTTCAATCCTCAGCTGCCCTTGAAGCATCGAGGGACTTAATAAGCAAGTTGTTCAGAGACTGTTTAAAAAGATACCGGAATTCTCTTACTTATAGCCGAAGTTAAAACTGCTTATGATCACCTGTAGTCCGGCCCTGGTGCTTCTTGGGAAAAGAGGGATGGGCTTTAACGACTGAAGCAACACTAAACCGTGGACTTCGAGCTTTAGGTCTGGTGCTTCAGGATTGCAGGCCGAACGGCAAAGGCGGGGGTGAAGTGTTCTGAATTGATGAGGGGTTTCCTTGAAGGTGTCTGAAATAGTGTATGTAGCATGAAGAGCTCATGTTAAGGAGCATGAGTGTATAAAGGCCTTGGCGAGATGCTTGTAAGACAAGCGGTTCTTCACATGATCGAATATTATAGGTTACAGCACGGTCAGAAAATCTCAGCAACATTCAGCAACCCCGATGTCAAACCAGAAAAGCACGGTGAGCATTTCCCCAACCCTCAGAGAACGGTTGGAGACTTCGTAGAAGTGGGTGGTTGTGGCCCCTTTTTGGGGTATCCTAAACAATAGGTGCCGTATTCTAATAAGGACCCCAAAAAGGAACCCGAATTTTGACAACCACCCAAGTGGCAGTCGTCGTCGTTGTCGTATGGGCACAGGACTCGAGTGGCTCAGCCGTAAGTTCCAAAGCCTACCAACTGGGAGTTTCCGATAGTAGGGGGCCCCAATGTAGCACAGTACCCTAAATGGTAGGATCCTCATTCTAAGGACCCCAGAATAAGGAACCCCCCTAATTTTTCCGAAAACTCCCAAGTCCTTCAGGGCTGAGGGCGCAAGAAGACCAAGAATCCGAGCCCCGGAAGGTTTTCAGAATTTTTTTCCCTCAGCCGTCTAATGGGGGGGGGACTTACTTTAAGAGTTGTTGAAGGTAGCAGTCCGTTCGAGGCCCAAACCGTAAACCCTGTTTAGGGTTTAGGGGTTTTGGGGTTTAGGGTTTAGGGTTTAGGGGTGTTCGGAGTTTAGGGTTTAGGGCTCAAAACTGCACCTCAAGCCGCAATCCAACACAGTAAGGCCCAGCTGAGGGTCTAGGGTTCGGGGTTTTGTCGGAAACTCCGAGCCATCATCCACTGTGCAAAGACCCAGGCGAGTTGCCAAGATCGGCCATGATTTTTGTATGCTGATCCTGCACCTCAGCTTGATTTCGAAAGGGGAGGTTTCAGGGTGTCAGGCTTATGGCTTAGAGCCTTTTGGGTTTGAAGGCTTTCAGCTTTGTCTGAAGGCGTGGACGTCAAGATCATAGGGTTTGAAATGCATCGCCGCACACTTCCAACTTCGAAGGGGAGTTCCGTAAGCATCATTTTTTTGGTTGAGGGTTTAAGCACCCATGATAGAGTCATAGCGGCAGGGCAAGACTAGTCACATGGAGCCGGGCAACCTCCCGCTAATTTCTTTGCTCATGAACTACATGCAGAGACCAATGGCAATGGTGTTCAGGCATCAGCACACTGAGTGTTCAAAAACAGTCCAAACGATCGCGTCCGGTCGCGGGAAGATCAGTTGAAGGAAGCATGTTCAGAATGTTGCATCATCGTCGTCACTACCACTAGCACCATCGCCATCATGATCCGATCCTTGTCATCCTCATGCCTTCTTAACCCCGACAAACATGAAGGAGAACATTCATGTTGTCCATCAACAGAAGGCCGTAGGAAGGGAGCCACATCGCATGACCGTCTTCAATCCCAACTGCCAGTCGAAAATTGCAACTCGAACCCCTAGACTCCTAGGCCTCCATGCAAAACCCTCACCGCCCTTACCTACAAGCCCTTGAACCCACAACCGCAAAACCTTGGCCCATAGTGACGCGAAGAAGCTGAAGTGAGCGCCGAGCTAGTGGGAGGGATTTGGGCATTGACCCCATGTTCCCCCCGTATGGATTTAGGGTTTAGGGTCTCCCATCAAACGTAAACTTAAACCCTAGATCCCAAACCCCATACCACACCCGATGGCCGGTTTCGTTGCACAGGACCTCGGCGCCGCCGCCCTGCTTCAGCCAGCTTCAGGGTGTAGATTTGTAAACCCATAGATCCTTAACCGTAATCCGTTTCACACTACTATGGCTTGAAAAGGTCCGTCAACATAGCTTTAAAACATCGTAAACCTCTGAAACCTCTTAAACCCTCAAAGCTTCATCCGAAAGTTTTGAAGCTTCTTGTCATCCCAAAAGCTGGGGTGTTGTTTGGTTTGGGGCATGCAGGGCTCAATAGTCGGAACAATAACCGTAGCAATAATGGCAGTAGCAAAATTCATCATAACCATCACGAGAAAACCCTACACCCATGTTTTTCATGCCCAGTAGTCGTCCACACTTTTCGATTCCTTTAGTGTCCGTCGCCCGTCTTATTGGACCACAACACATCGTCGAGGTACCGGCTTGGTTGACGGTTGGCACACTGGGGGCTGGTTGGGCCGTTCCTTTGCTGCTCACTGGCTTTTCACATCAGCAATTGGCAATGGTGGGTTCATGTAGCGAAACATGGAACTGCCGCCCCTAAATAACCTGTACAGCCTGAAGGCGCTCCCCAAATTAAAGGTGGTTACAGAGATCGGACCTTGCTATATGTACAAGATAACACATCGCAGAACCCTCATCTAGTTATAAAGGCCCCTAAAGTTAAAGTGCAATCTGAGCCCGATTCCGCACGCCAGGCCTTTGCGGGACCCATTTTTTTCTGGATGAGCATGGTCGAGGCGCACCTTGGGCGGTCGTAAGAGGTCGCGGCTTAAGGGTTTAGCAATTCGGGTTTGGGGCTTCGGAGTCCGGGGTTAGGATCGGAGTTTATAGGGCTTAGGTTTACGACGGCTTATGAAATGAGAGAAGAGTAGATTCTGCATAGCAGCACTGCCAGCTCCAGCGTCGGACGCCTCTCAAGGTATCCAGCCCACCATGCCTTAACCATGGTCCCCCCCTTGACGTCTCGGCACTGGTTTCTCCTGCTTGCTCGGTTCAGTGAGTTTTTCACAAAGTTCATAAGCGGATGTAGAAGCGCCGGAAGTAGTTAAAGTCATCCTAGGCATGCTTGTGACTCTGCTTACAACCTAAGGACCTAAGGCCTTGAACACTAACCTCTGCTACCCGAAATCTCTTCCATTTGTCAGTGTCGAAGTCCCCTGGCCCTCTCGGGAACAGTAGTGGGAAGCAAATGCTGCTGCATTCGGGAGAGATGCGTGCAAAGAACCTCCCCTACACCTTTGAGTTCACAGAGGCTAACTACACCGGCACCATGTCTTGATATTGAGGCTCCACCCCAAACCCTAAACCCTAAACCCTAAACCAAAACCCTAAACCCTAAACCCTACCCCAAATCCTAGACCCTAAACCCTTCTTCGGATTGAGCAGGAGGTGCGGCTGGCTCTGACGGTGACCTTCTCCGAGCAGGATGGGGTTGAGAGGTTTTGGGTTTTCGAGCTTGACTTGAAAAATTTTGGCTTCGAGGTGAAGGTTTTAGGGTTTAGGGGAGCACCTACCCACAAGGCGCATATCCCATGGATAGCAGGCCCTGATTCATAAGCCTCCCCGTCCATGAGAGCCCTAATCTTAAGATCCCAGTTATTTTCATCCCTGGTTGATTCAGTAAGGGGTGCTTACTCACATTAAACCCTGTAAACCCCACACCCTACATCACCATTACTCGTATAAAGCCACTATAAACCCATTACAACACCACGAGGGGCCTCAGCCCTACGGGTCGCTGACGTTCGGACTTAGGGTTTCGGATGCACTTGGAGGGGAATTGGGCTTAGTAAGTAGGGGTTTATATAAGTAGATATAACTATAGCTACCTTGCTTATAACCCTACTTACTAAGTCCCCTGATCCTCTAAGTAAACCCTGGACCCTAAACCCTATGGATCCCTTTAAGGAACCCTGTAGATCCCTTTAAGGATCCTACTTACTAAGTCCCTCGATCCTTTAAGTAGGGTTGGCTTTTAGAGCTCGGGGCTCCACTGACATGAGCAGAAGACTGTTCGGAGTGCAAGGTCCAACGGCATCCCTGCTTGGAGTAACCAGCTACCTTGTCCGCTTCGGTGCTAGGAAGGTTCCATGAGCCATAGCATAGGGGCCCTTATAATTAGAATAGGGCTTTGGGGTATATTCTACTATGATTATATTAAGGAACCCCAAAACGGTATAGGTAATCATTGCGGCCCATAGTATTTACATGGGAGCTTCGGAAATTCGTAGCTTGGCACAGACCCCGATTCGTAAGTTCCTTGAGATGAGGACCCTTACATATGAGGAATCCCCGGCCCTAACCCTAAACCCTAAACCCCTAAACCCTAAACCCCTAAACCCTAAACCCCTAAACCCCAGACCCTAAACCCTAAACCCCAAGCTTCTGGAACCCCAAACTGACATCTCCGACGATAAATCAGGAGGAGACACAGGCCATGAAGGCACGCGAAGTTGCAGGGTTTAGGGTTTAAAGTTAGGTGCCTAAATAAATACTAGACTATTTTGGCATTTGGGGGCTCCCTATTATAACTATAGTATAATAGACCCAACCCTATTCTAGTTATTAAGGCCCCTATAGTATAGTATCTTTATAGATTCCTTATTATAATTATAGTATAACACCCCGCTATATTAGGGGCAGCATCCTTCCCGGATCTGGGCCTGTCCTCACGTAAAAGGACTTCTTGAAGTGAGGCTTCCAAAAAGAAGGGTGTCGTAACATAGGGGCCGAAAGATTACCAATACGATTTTATGACTATGGCATTATGGGCCCCAAAACCCTATTCTAATTATTAAGGCCCCTATATTAACAGGGATCAACCTTACATCAGGGTCTTGTTGGGCCCCTAAGAAAGAGTCATGTTGCGCAGAGCCCCCGGATGGAATATTGCGTAAGATAACCCCACGACCTGTACTGAAAAACAGTTCTCAACCTTAGGGTCTACTTGGAGGGTCGGGGGACTTAGTAAGTAGGTAGTATGTAGACCTACAAGTACCCTAAAGGGGACCCTAATTGGGGTTATGGTACTTATAAGTCCCTAAAATAACCAGTTACTAAGTCCCCCGACCCTCCAAGTAGGGCGCAGGGTTATAGAAGGGTTTTGAGGGCCTTCATATAGACCCCGATATCCCCATGAAGCAGGATGCCGAAATTTCTAAACCCCATGAAACCCTACCCAAACCCTATGTCCACCCGGCCGGATACCTCAACCCGCTATAAGATCAGATAATATAATGTACTATGATACTGTTGATGGACAAAGTCCTGCACTACCCATTATAAGGAATATACCATAATTCCCATAGTTTAGAGTCCTTAAGGTCATGCAGGATTTTGTCCATCAACAGTATGAGCCTCCAGGCCCAGGCGGTCAAGAAGTCGACGATCTCAGCCTCGCGGTCAGAGATCCAGCTGCAGAACTTCAAGGGGTTTAGGGTTTTGGGGTATGGGGTTTAGGAGTGTAGGGATTTGGGTTTTTGGGTTTAGGAGTGTAGGGTTTTGGGGTTTGGGGTTTAGGAGTGCAGGGTTTTGGGGTTCAGAGGTTCAGAGTTTGGGAGTGTGCGGTTTCGGGGTTTAAGGTTTAGGAGTGCGTAGGGTTTCGGGGTTGAGGGTTTTAGATTAGGTGCCCTTCATGTTCCGATTCTCCTCTTTTCCATAGACAAGCATAGAAATCTTGAACGAGGGACCCTTAGTGGAGATCTCTGAGAGTCGCTGGGGACTTAGCGGCTTTGGAAATTACGGCGTGAAGGGGCTTGGAGGGGGCTAATTAGGCGTTCAGGGTTTTGGGCTTTAGTGTTTAGGGTACCAATTGGAAACCTCCAATGATGCAAGGTTTGGTTAAGAGAACCCTTAAAGTGAACACAGGGATGTCTTCTTGGGGGGGTGTCCGCTGCCATTCCTCCTTCAGAATTCAGTATGCAGAGCCCGAAGCTCCCGTTCTATATAAGTCCCCTTTTCTAAGTCTTTCGGCCATCCATCCTGCGCCAAAAGACAAGCAAAGTCTAAGCCTCGAGGCCTAGGGCCTACACTTTAGTGTTACAGAAGTCGTCTGCAAGGCATGCAAAAGATGTCAGAACTGGAAACAGTTCGGAGAGTTCCGTAACCCTACACCCTCAACAGGAACCCCTAACCGCAAAGTTTCCTAAAGCCGTCTGAGGACAAGTTTCGGACCTACTTGCGTTTACGTTGACTTACGCCAAACCCAGGCTGGGATGGCTTTGGAGACAAGGGTGGCTTAGGATGTACTATAGGGGCCTAAATACAAGGGCTTCTATACGGGTACTATAAGGGTTTAGGGTTTAGGATCGGATGTGCTATGGGGGCCTAAATAATTGCCTATACTAGTTTGGGGGTTCCTACTATAACTACAGTATAATATACCCCAAAACCCTATTCAGTGGACCGACAAAAGCTGTAATGGTGCAGTCAAAATCCGCACCTGGACTCAGGCACTAGCTCTTTTTGTGCAGTATGGTGGAGTTGATGCTGACTTCTTAGGACAGTGTCAATTTATTGGTATGGCCGCCTATAAACTAAGAGTGCTCACTTCTTTTCTGTTTCAAACACAGCAACAAAATCCTGAACTGCATGGATTAACTTTTCCTAATGATGCGCAGGCAAAATGGTTGGAAGCCTTTCCAAATGAGACAGCATTCCCAGATTCCTTGTTCTTCATTCCGAAATGGAACCTTGTTGATGCGTCCAATAACATACAAAAAATTCGGGTTGAAGCTCGAATGCTTCTAATGTTAATTCACAAGTTCTTCGAGTCACAACGGCTGACTTTTGTGAAGCAGTTGGACTTAAAGCAAAAATTCTTATGAGCGAGCCCCTGTCTGACAAATGGCCTATCTCTAGATTCAGTAGAAAAGGAGGTCCTATTCCATGGATACAGCAAATCCGAACACTCAAAGAGGACATTGCGAACAATTGTGTTACTGTACAGATTCAATGCATCACGCAAATTCCACTTGCGAGATGGACTGCTATGTCCGCTGATGAAATAAGAAAAGCGCTTCCGACCAAACCTGGTCCCATCAAAAGATTCAGAGCAGCAGAAAAACGCTTGACTAAATTCAAGGATGTTCTTGAAAGATATAAACAAAATTTGATTCTTGAGAATGATTTTCACACGCATCTCCTTGAGCCCATTTGGGCGCCTGTTGAAACCTGCGCCTGCTGTAAAAAGATCTTGAACTTCTCTGCTGAACCGCGCAACATCACTCGCAGATGTCATCGAACGACCCACTTCCCTGTACAGTTGCTCGACAACTGATCGTTAAAATATGACGCCATGTTGCGAGACATCGAGTGCAAACTGTCTAAACTTTGTTGAATGAATGGCTCATAAGAAGCTTTCCATTCACTGGATGCACAAGTCATCTTAAGCTTTGTTCGCCTCAGACGTATGTCCGATTCACCCCAAAACCCTATTCTAATTATTAAGGCCCCTACAGTAGGTTAGGATGCTCGCAAGATGCTCTTCATATTGCGACTGCAGAATGTGATCTACTTCGGGTCTCAAGGTCGTACTTTGACTGTGGCCTACACCCTGCACTTGCAAGAACAGAGCCCCTGCAACGCAAAAACGAACACCAGACCTTGAAGAATAAATTCTAAGCCCTATTCCCAAAACCTCAAAACCAAGCCAGGGCATAGCATTTAGAGCTGAAACAAATCCAGGGCTTCTTTTGGCCGCACGTATTCCTTTGCCTGTCGAAGTCAAACCTAGACCTGCATCCGTTGTTTTTGGGCCTGGGGTTTCAGGTTTCAGGTTTGGGACGTTCAGGCTTAATGTTGTTATGATTTAGGGCTGGGGGTTTGACATTTGAGGTTAGGGTTTAGGGTCTGGGGTTTCAGGGCTCAGGAGGCAACATTTTTGACATGTCTGCGCATTGACGCCGGTGTATACCTAAAATCAGCAGCTAGCCTGTGCGTTCTGCCAAGGATTCCTCGACCAGGTAGTTTTGCCACTGACACAAATTTTGTAAATGATGACATGGTATAGACTTACCATGACGATTACGAACATTGCTGGGATGGGGGCTCTAATAAGATCGTACGGTACACAGTCTACGTCAAGGGTTTAGGGTTTCATTGCCAGGTGCCTCCCTGGCGGCCGCGGGCCATTTGCCACTGCCCGCCAAAGAGACGCCCCAGTGAAGCACCCAAAATACTAGCTCTTGGGGGAGCTTCGCGCCGGAGGGTTCAGGACTTGCATACTGAGAACCGAAAACCCGAAACTCTACTTCCGATAGCCTGGAATTGCCTGTATCCTAGACCCAACGCCAAACGCCAAACCCTAGCCAAAAGCCCGCAGCCAGGTTTTGTTCGTTCTAGATTCCGGAAAGCTTCAGACAACAGACCTCGATTTGGTATTTAAGGTTCAGGGTCGAGGTCATTAGGAATTAGGTCTGGTTGACCAATACACCAGCACAGTGGTATTGTAAGTTTGCATGCATGGCGTGTAGTATGATGGTGCTTCTGCTTGTCATTGGTGTTGTGCTTGTTGTGGTGCCTTTCACTGGTTCTACCGGCACTGCTGGTGTTGGTGTTGGTGTTGTTGTTGGTGGTGGTGGTGGTGGTGTTGTTGTTGGTGGTGGTGTTGTTGGTGTTGTTGGTGTTGGTGTTGTTGTTGCTGTTGCTGTTGCTGCTGTTGTTGTTGGTTGGTTGTTGTTGTTGTTGTAAGTTGTAATGATTGTTTGTCATGGGATCTCGCCAAGCAGATTTGAGTACGTGTGCGCTTTCTCACGCACGAGGCCAATGCCCGCGATGTCTAACTGTAACTGCAAAGAAGACCCTAAAGCAGTACAGAAGCCTCAACAATCAGTAGTCCCATTGGTCATGTACAGGAGTCAATGGCAAAAGCTCGTGACCTATCATGAGTGCCTAATCCTTGGCCGGGGTGCCCTCTGCACATAACTTGTTGAAGTACTATACCCCAAGGAAGCCCTTAGTTTAAGGTTTTGGCTCCTCTATGCACCGGTTTCCTCAAAGCGAAAGCCTGGGTTCCATCCTGAACCCCAAACCGTACGCTCGCCAACCTGAACCTCCTCTCTTTTGAAGCTTTAGCCCGGAGACTCCAATACCCCTTAATTAAGGAATATTCCTTAAATCATGTAAGGGATCCTACCATAGTTTAAGGAATAGTCCTTAATTAAGGGATATTGGAGTCTCTGGGAGCATTCCGCTCAGCATCGCAAAGAAGATGCGCAGACAATGCAGCGCGGTGCGGCCTCTGGTTTCAAAAAGTCTCTGGTGGCTCTGACTATCAGCAGGCATGCTATTTCGCCGCCAGCTTGTTCAGAAATCGTCGTGGTTGTACTAGCAGGCGCTGTCAATGCAAGACGAAGATGAGGAGAGTTTGACCGACAGGGGCAGGCGAAGAAGATGAGTGAAAGACTAGCTTGCATTGCATCTTCTTGTTTAGGAATATAGGCAAATGTCGGCACAATTTGCCAGGAAGCCGGAAGGCCTAAACTCGAAGCCCTGCATCCTTCCATGGCCAGGCATGTAATATAGTCGCCTGAAGAATCACGAATACCATTCTCAGGGCTCCTTATCACGACTGTGCAATATCAGACACCAAAGCTTAGTCTAGTCATCCACGCACCCACGTGCGACTCATTGCGATAAGATTGGAGAGCTGGTGCCTCGGCTGTTGCTCCCTGAGCCTGAAGCACTCGAGACCCAAACACGTCTATGTCAGGTAACTACCGGTGCCTTCTGAAGGACAATAGAGCGGTCAGAATACAGACCAACATTACGTATTCCTTAACAAACTAGTACAATAGACCCCAAGCCCTTATTCCAATTGTCGAATCCCCTACATTAGCGCCGAACACTCCTGATTAGGGGGGTTCACCCTAAAAGCCGGGCCCCAAAACCCTATTTTAGTTATTAAGGCCCCTCTATAACAGAAACCTATTATAGAACCCTTTAAAGGAACCCTTAAAAGGAACCCTATTCTAATTATTAAGGCCTCTGTATTACCCCCCTTGGAATGCATCCTGTGACATCGGAGTAGCCGTTGAAGGCAGCTTGCTCTGAGTTCCGGGTCGTAGGCTTAGGGCTTATGAAAGCACAGAGAATACCGAATAGGGTTTAGGGGTTAGGGGTTTAGGGTGTAGGGTTTAGGTAGTTTGAAGATCACAGAAGGCATTGCTCCAACAGCGAAAAGCGAAAACAACACCAAGAGCATGGTCATATTTGAGACTCGGCTGAGCGTGCTATCAAGCCTCGTCGCCGTGTCGTCGTTCAACCTCAGCATCAAGCGACGGCCAACACCCCCTGATTCTAGAAGGAACACATTCTTGAATGGTTAGCTGGGGGTTTTAATTTAGATTCATTCAGGAGCACTCTTCATGTCGGAAGTGTTGGAGAGACTCTCAGAGGAGCCATGTCCATCGGAGTCTTGGTGACTCTACTGAGTGGCGACCAGACGTGCATATCGGTGGCCGAAGATGCTTTGGTAGACGTGCTGCGGCAAAAAGCGCAGAAGAAGCTGAATGCCAGCATTGGACCTTTGATCACTGCTTCGGGCTCTTTGCTTGAGGGGCCTACTACGCTGAAGCAGGCGGGGCTTCGAGATGGTGACGCAGTCACAGCCATCCTACGAGACATTTCTCGTGCTTAAGGGGCGGGAAGGGTGGATTCCTATGACATATCATAAGCCCCTATAACTCCTTATAGTCGTCCTTATGCTTTATATAAGGGCCTTAATGACTATACTGTTTTGGGGGGTTCCACATTATACGTATAGTATAAGATACCCCAAAACCACATTCTAATTATTAAGGCCCCTATATTACTTATATTCCTTCCTCAAAACTTCCTGAAGCACCAGTAAGGAGATGCTGCTCTAGCGGCCACGACCGGGGCTTTTGCGTTGATCCGGGGAGACGGCTCGGTCGTGGCATGGGGACATCCCGGCGTCGGTGGTGACGAAGATGGTTTAAAATATTTTCTAGTTGAGTTTGGTACATGATGGACAACTATAAGTAAGAACAAAGACTTGGACACATTAAGTATGGTACAACTTGAGATTTAAGGGACCTCGAAGTACCGAGGTGACTGCAGCGCAGTACAGGAGCAGCTGCGGAAGGTGAAGTGCATCAAAGCCGCAGCCGCGGCATTCGCCGCACTCCGCGAAGATGGCTCGGTGGTGACGTGGGGTGGGAACCTGGGCACATGTTAAACTGTTAAGGGGTTTGGGGTTTAGGGTTAAGGGAAGTTCCCATAATGCCGGAAGAACAAAAAATCCTACATTGAGCTTTATGAAATCCTACAGAGCCTGTAATGATCCCTGCTGAGAATGCCAAATTCGGTGTTGAAACCTATAGCACCCGAAGGCCTTTAAACCCTTCGCTGACCCTTGCCGCAATGCGAATCAAAACTAAACCGTAAACCCAAACCCTACGCCGCTAAATCCCAAGCCCTGGCAACCCAGGCATGGAGGCCACAGTGCCGAAGTTCAAGAGCAACTACACGACGTTTCAGAGATCCAGGCTACTCACAAAGCCACAACTGGGATTTTGTTAATGAGGGCTCTTGCTACTAGAAGGACTCTTGATTAGAGTATTGATTGGGGCTTACAGAATATCAGAGGATCCAGAACAGTGTGCTAAGGGTCCTGTAAGGGTGTTTGCAGAGTTTGGGGCCAAAGGTTCTGGGGTTTGCGGTTTTTGGCACATGGATCCGACGTGGGTTCGACAAGGGGAGAAATGCACCTACTTAGGGATCACATTGGGGCATCCCCAACCCAAGTACTTCGTAAATCTTCTCCGGGCTTACAGCATATCGTCTTCACAGAGGGTTCGAAGGGGTAGCACACTTGGCAAGCCGGCACCGAATTTATTGTACACGACCTGCGAATGCTGTAGGCTCTGCGGCCTGCATATGTTCTTCGACATGCACTGCCTTGCATGCTAATCAGCTACACATGTCACACTTCAGAAGCTTCATGCCTGCATTCACAGACTAGCGGGGAGTGCTTCTTTGACAATATACACAGTACTCGACTGCTTAAATGTCACCGGAGTTCCGAAGTCCACGGCAGTGAGGGTCCGTATGCAGCTTCGACCTCGTCGAGTCGGTCTTGTAGCAGCTCGAAGTCATTCTCACGGAACAGTGGCACTGGCTCCGGTGTTGGATCAAAAGCCCTCTTTGCCGTTCGTTCGGGCAATTGGATGGGGCTCGGGAGCTTCGTCTCGACTTGACGATGCCGCGGCAGAAGACGTTGCTGTAAAAGGGCCCTTCGGGATTTCTTCGGCTCTCGTGGTGACAGCCTCCTCAGCCGCCAGCTTGGCGGTCGGCATCATCTTCAGCATTGGTGGCACAAACCATCAATGTCAAAACCAACATTGCCAGGCACCCTTGGCTTCCAGGGCTTCCACTGCTTCAACAGGTAGATCCTTGAAGCCCCACAACGTAAGGAGCTCCCATAACCGCATTTTCGGATGCATCTTGGTGGCCAAGTCAGCGATTTGTAGGTCCCCGGTGACGTGTTCCACATGTAGGTCTCCAGCTCTTGGTCTCGAAGCGTCGCGCTTCTGACCTCTAAGTGGCGCGCACGCCAACTTCCAGGACCGCCCTCCAGCATCGCCACCACCGACGAATTGTCCACTCGAAGAACCCGGTGAGCGCTGTGTCCCAGCACTTCATCCAGGATGCTGCCCACGCTTTCCATAACGATCACAGCATTCAGGCTTCGTAGAGTTCGGCTTCCATCACCGAAAGGGTGACGAACCCGTGTTTGGAAGCCTTCCAGGCTACCGAGCTGTTCAGGACGGTCACAACGCTGACGCCGTAGGACTTTTCGCCGTACGGCGAGAAGCTTGCGTCGACCGAAATCCTTCCCGGCTGTCCTTCATCTGCGCCGCCATCTCTGCTGTGCTCAGGCCCCAAAACCAGCTTCAGGGACTTTGTTGTGTTGAGGTAGGCGAGGATCTTCCGTCCGACTTGTGCGACACGATTTGGTTGCCTACTTACCTTGGCCGACATAACACCCACTAAAATTGCAAATCCGGCTCGATCTCATAGCTAGGCAGAGCTGTTCCCCCCCGTACGGGAACCCATTGGCTCCTCAACTCAGGCCCAGGAAGAGCCCGCTGCGCTCGGCTTTGCACAGCCTGCATCACTGCTGTCCTCTGCTGGGACAGCTGCTGCACTGCATGCTGAAGCAAAAATGACAACCTGTCACGTGTCGCCGTGGCTGCTGCAGGTTGCTGCAGGGTGCGTTGCTCCATTGACTGCGCCACACTGGAAGAAGGTGTTGGGGCCTCCGTGGCAGTAGCGGGCTGATGCTGTTGTCGCGAGTCTCCTGAGCAGAGGGCACACCATTCACGGCCCGTAGTTGGGCCCTGCCACTTCCCCTTCAAGCATAGCCGCACCTTCACTTGGGCGAAAAAAACCTGTAAATCTTCTCCGGGCTTACAGCCTATCGTCTTCACAGAGGGTTCGAAGGGGTAGCACACATGGCAAGCCGGCACCGAATTTCTTTTACACGACCTGCGAGTGCTGTAAGCTCTGCGGCCTGCAAATGTTATTCGACATGCACTGCCTTGCATGCTAATCAGCTACACATGTCACACTTCAGAAGCTTCATGCCTGCATTCAAAGACAAGCATGAAACAAAGCAGCGGTGATCAGCCTTCAACATACTTATAACAACCCTAAACCCTGAACTCGAAAAAAGAGTCCCATGCGAAAGGCTACCTTCGGCGCTTTTGCTGCGTTGCGCACGGATGGCTCTGTTGCTCGGTCCTTCTGTGGAGCTTGTATACTGTAGGGGCCTTAATAATTAGAATCGGGTTCCTTTAGAGGGCTGCTTTAAAGAGATCTATAAGGGATCTATAATAGGGATCTGTGGTATAGGGGCCTGAATAATTAGAATAGGGTTTTGGGGCCCATTATACGAAAATTATAATAAGGAGCCCCCCAAAACAGTATAGGTAATTATGAAGGCCCTTTTTCACGTATGATAAGCTGTCATGCTCTTGGGTTTGAGTGCTCAAGGGTAAATGAGTAGAAGAGCTTAATCTAAGCTTACCAGGATAGGTATACGCCGTAGAAATTGCACAGTTGTTCTGTGCTACAGTTGAGCTATTGTTACCCTAAACCCTAAACCCAAACCCTAAACCAAAAACTCAAACACTAAACCCGAGCCCTAAACCCCAAACCGAACCCCTAAACCCTAAACCCAAACCCTCACCAAGCCCTGTGCGGCCCTGGGCCTCCAGGGCCTTCCAGGACCTGACCCCCACGAACATCGCGACCCGGGACATCCCTAACCCATACCTACTAATGTAGGAACCTGATTAAGAAACTCTGCGTCTTTAATTATTAGGGTTCTTTATTTTGATCATACTGTTTTGGGGTTGTAGGGCCAGGGTTTCTCAATCAGGTTCCGACCTTTATATCTACAGGGGGACTTTATGGGGATACTACTCCCAGGGGGACTTTATGGGGATACTACTCCGCAAAGTATTCGACCCCTACATTGCGTCTCAGTTTGGCCGAAACTCTATTTCGAAAGACCGACGCCCCTTCGAGATTGGTTTCAGCTAGAATGATTCCTGGATGTTCGAACATCTCGGAGCGGAGAGAAAGCAAGGGGAAGCCAGCTTCTGTTCAATCCACCTCCTTTCAGATGGTGGCGCCCCGAAGAGCGTGGCGAGGTGAAAACAATGAGGAACCCATGCTCCAGCATGCAGACCAATTTGCTGTCGAGTGCTAGCGGGATTTCTCTTCGATTCACAGAGCCTGCTTTCGATGAGTAGGGGTCCGAAACGCCTGGTGCAGAGAAACAAGAATGAGAACGACCTTCGGCTGACAACTTCCCCCAGCGCAATCCGCCTGCTTTCAGGTAGCGGATCGGAGCGGAGAAGAGGTCCCCAGCGCGAAACTGAATAGTCTGTGGGAGGTCGCAGGTTTCTGTAGCGAGTCAACGGCTGTGGCGGGGCCGAAAAGGCCGTCCTGGACCAACGGATCAGCTGCGCCACAAAAGAATGTGGGTTGGTGGTAGCTAGTTCTGGCTTGGCTGACTCCTAAACCCGAAACAGTGGACAGTTTGGAGTTGCATACCTGTTGTTATATGTTATATACTATAGGTTACGCATTATACACTACATATTACATGCTATATGCTGTAATATATTATGAATCATATATATATATATATATATGTACATATATATATAACTATATATAGTTATATATATATATATAGTTATATATATATAGTTGTATATATATATATATATATAGTTATATATATATATATATACATGTAATTTTATGTATAGTTTTATTATATTAGAAATATGTATGTATATATAACATTATATATATATATATATTTGGAATATGTGCCCTTTTTCTTGGGCACGTCCTTACACGACGGAGCCCTTACAGAAGCTCGACCTCCCGAGCAGGCCCTGAACCAGAACAATGTACACATATAATACATCACATTTGATATAGTTTTTATAACATATAGCATATGATGTAGTTTTTGTCAAAAAAATATAGCAGAATGGAACAGATTATATTCATATAGAAAGATACATATATATATATATATATATATATATAGATACAGATATAAATAATATGACATGAGGATACACAATTATATATATATATATATATATATTTGTATGATCCCGGTTCGGCCGACNCGTGGTGTGGGTTGGGTGGTTCCCCCCTGCATGTTTGGATCTGCTTGGGGTGTTTGGTAAACCCATGCTCATGATGATATTGATGATGATGATGACGATAATCATGATCATCAGAATCACAATCATCTTAGTGTTTCTTTGGTTGGTCGTCGGGTATCTTCTGCCCACGTGCCTGCTGACGATTATCGCTTTATTGACCGTGGGGGCTCGATCTTTGTGACAGTTGTCGCTTTGGGGCAATTGGAATAGGGTTGCAATGGGTCAACTGTCACAGGGATCGGGCCTGTCAGGGAACGCGGTCCGCGTGACTGCTGCCTTGCTTAAGACNGGGGTCGGCGAACCGAGAACCGGGATCATATATATATATATTATATATATATATATATATATATATACATGTGCTTTTTTGTGGCAGTAGTATTCTCACTAATTATTACCTTATTGTTACTTTCAACTAGAATCCAGGTTGTGGCCTGGGGCGACCCGGACGCTGGCGGTGCGATACCCGACAATGTGCCCTGCTTTTGCTTGGGATAGATTTTCAATACAATTAGAATAGGGTTCCTTATTTTAAAGGGGTCTATAGTAGTTACTATAAGAGCTACTATAGGATTTAATGTATGGGCCAATAGATTTGAAAGGTTTGGGGATTAACATAGGCGCCTAAATAATTACCAATCCTATTGGGGGGTTCCTTAATATAAATATAGTGGGGTATACCCCAAAACCCTATTCTAATTATTAAGGCCCTTATGTAAGGGATGTTGGTTCATTTTTTTGTGGTTTGCTTCTTTGCGATGGTCTCCAAAATCTAGTTCTTGTGCCTTGTGGGTTCTGCTCCTTCTCCGACCCATCCTGAAAGAAGGGTAAGATAATGGTGGGGATAAACATGGACAATCTCCCTGAACTAGACTTTGTTGTAGCAGTACTGTACTAGACTACAATCCGGCATGAGCCATCATACTAAAAATGAAATTAAATAACCATCATCAAAGTACGAACATACTAGCTACATTGTACTAAATTTAAATCTATACTATAACCGACTTGCTAAATCCCTTATACTCGAGGTCCGGGCTCGCTTGCGCGATGTCAAGCAGATCCAGGCGAATCTGGGTTATTGTTAAGAATTTATTTAATTTAAGTTACCATAAGAGGGATCCAGAAGGGTTCCTTTTAAGGGTTTAGAGCTTAAGGTTTTAGTTACCATAATAGGGACCTGTAGTAAACAATATGATTTCCTTATTATGGTAACTTAATTTAGATTCCTTAACAAGAACCCAGGAATGCACTGGCTTTCGTGGCGCTCCGCGGGGACGGAACCTAGGATTGGTTGGGCAGATGATGCGGGCATATGGCTCGACATGTGCATGCACATGGTTGTCTATGTGTGTGTGTGATTCGTATACATACGTACATACATACATATATATATATGTATATATATACGTATGTATGTGTATATATATACACGCAATTACACGAATATGCATGTATGAAGTGGTGTTTAAGAGCGCAAAGCCCTGGAAACACTCACTTTTCACAACATGTGTAGAATATACATGGTAATTGGTTGTAAGACGTTGAACCATAAGGACTTAGCGCTATGTGGATTTGTTTGTACATGTGTATAGAACTAAACAGGCACATTGACGCACGCCTACATACAAATATACACATCTGTATCTAGAGATATTTATCTTCGTAGAAGCTTACAACGATTAGTGTGTGTGTGTGTGCATCAGTATTTGTACTTAGATGAGCACATGTGTACTCTATATATACACATACATGTACGTTTGTGTAATTCTGCCTGTATGACTATACAGACTTGGGCATAGACAAGTACTGCACATGCACCTACAGCCGTCCAACTCAGTATGGGCTAACGAAGGGTTTTGGAGTCTCTGTGGACCCTTAAAGCATAGTAGAGTCCCGGAACCCTAGCATAACAGAAGGGAGATTCCTTAATTAAGGGGTTTGGGAGTCTGTGTGGACCCAGAAACCGTGGTAACCCTAAACCCCTCTGTGGACCCAGGAACCGTGGTAACCTGGGGCCATCCCCTAGAAGATGCAGACACGGGCACTCTTCCGAATTTGCTTCAGGATGTCCTCTACGTCCAGGCATGCCGGCTAGATGCCGGGTTCGTTGCTATGAAGGCCGACAGTGTGGTCGCCTGGGGGTTCGAGCACCCAATGCTGACGGGTGGCTTTGCTAATCCTGGCGGCCGTCGTTTCCTGCATTGTGGTTTGCAGATTTCGCGCAATGCGTGGGCCGCTGTGAGCCAAGCAGGGCATCTGAGCGTGGAGTTTGGAAGATGGAATTACCGAGCCAATTGGGAGTTCGTGGACGCGGACAGGCTTCGCGATGTCGAACACCTACAATGTTGTGCCGAGGGCACTTTTGCGGCTATCCGAAGAGATGGCACGGTGGCGACTTTCGGTGACAAGCGGAACAAACCAGCGGTCTCCGTCCAGGAGGAATTGAAGAATGTGGCGCAAATTCAAAGCAACCGCAGCGCCTTCGCTGCAATCCGCCGTGATGGGTCCGTTGTCACATGGGGTCCAAAAAACTCTGGAGGGAACAGCGAGCATGTCCGGCACCTTCTCATCAACGTTAAGGCAATACAGGCTTCGGAGCGTGCATTTGCCGCCATTCGAGATGACGGGTCGGTCGTTACATGGGGCCCAAAGGGGACAGGAGGCGACTCCAGTGCCGTGCAAGCCCAGCTCAAGGACGTCAAGTGCATACAATCCACGGACACTGCTTTTGCTGCCATCCGCACTGACGGATCGGTTGTGACGTGGGGAGATGTGACCGCCGGTGGGTACAGCCGACATGTGTCCACGCAGCTCGGGAGATCTGCAGAAGAAGATGAGGAATCGGATCGCCTGGCAATACTTGCGATGGTGCAAACCTCGACGAGTGCTCCCACGAAGGCCACCGAAGGGCAGAAGCTCGCAAAGTCGAAAGCCAAGGCCAAGGCCGCTAGGAGACCGAAGCCCAAAGCAAAGTCTAAGCCAAAGCCCAAGGCCAAGGCAAAAGCCAAAGCCAAGGCCAAGGCAGGGTGCTTGAAGAAGCCGAGTCGACGATAGACCAGCTTTGAGCGAGAAGAGTGGTGCGGTGTTGATGTGTTACTTCTGAGTCCCCTCTAGAGGGGTCCACATACCTCAAGGGCAATCTAGAGTTTTTGATACAAATATTCCAACTGTTTCCTTCATATCCCACAACCCCAGTAAGATCAGAGCAGTATCCCCAGATTTATGAAAGTTCAGGAAGGTTTGGGGCTGAGGGTTCGGAGTTTCGCGTCACCTACTGCATTTAACAAGCTTCAAGTTCGTAGCAGCATAGAAAGGTTATTAAGGGAGAAGATTGCAAGTGCCTGAAGCCTGAAACCCTGCACAGACGTCCAGTATCCAAACCTACCACCCTTATTTACCCCTTGAACCTACCCGTCCAGGCCTTAAACCTGCCATAAAGGGATTGTTATAAATGGGAGTTTCCAAAAATAGGGGATCCTAATATGGTACCCTAGATAGTAGGATCCTCATTATAAGGACCCTAAAATAAGGTACCCCCTAATTTTCGGAAACTCCCAAATGGTCTTCAACCTGAACTTTCGGAGGAAGGAAAGATTTCGTCTCCAGCGGCGCCTGATCCCCAAACATCTCCGAAACTCGGCTCCAACTCCAAACTGCGGCACACTGAACTTGCAAGCTACTCTACGAGCCTTAATAATTACCTATACTCTATTGGGGGTTCCTTACTATGAATATGGTATAAGGTATCCCCAAAACCCTAGTCCACTTATTAATGCCCCCATATCAATTACACTTGCCAAAAAATCCTCCGACCCTAAGTCGCCCTTTGAAACAAACGTGGCCCGACTCCACCGAGACTGATGCGTTTTGCAAACCAACATAGCCCGCTATAGACCAGATATACCAGATCCTTTTTCCTTCATGAGCTGCCCCTAAACCCTGAGCCCTAAACCTTAAACCCTTTTAAAAACTCAACTTGAAAAGAAACTAATCTTAGACTTTATGGGCTGGGAGATGATTCAGCATCCGAAGCGATCGCTGGACTTTCTCTGGCTCTTCGTTATGACCTTAATATAGGGTTTAGGACTTACAGTTTAGGGTTCAGGATTAATTTAATAGGGGGCTTAATAATTACCTAATGCTATTTTGGGGGTTCCTTACTATATTTATAGTATAATGGGCCCCAAAACCCTATTCTAATTATTTGTTACGTCCAACAAGCAGACTAAAAGCTTCACTTTGGAGCGGTTCAGAAGCCTGCCGAGACTGCGCCGTTGGCTGTTGACGTTGGTATCTATTTCCAGTGCCTAGACATCCAAACTTGCGACTTGTACCCCTCAAGCCCCTCAAACCCTAAACCCCTAAACCCTAAACCCCTCAAGCCCCTAAGTTCTTAACCCCACATCCTCGAAACTGTACGCCCAAGCTTGTGCGAGTGGTTTTTCCGGCGTGCACCTTTCTCGGAATTCGGAATGGGAGTTTCAGGCAACAGTGGGCACATGCATAGACGAACCCTTATGATAAGAGGCTTAAAGTAAGGTGCCCCCCCATCAGTTTCAGAAACTCCGAAATCTTCTATGATCGACCCTCGCAGATCCCTGCTCGAGCCATGTGGCAGCAGGGTAGCACACAGGTTCCAATTATTGGAGACCCAGGGTGTGAGGATCTTAGGGTTCAGGGTTTCAGGGCGCTTAGGGCTTAGGGCTCGATGTGTGGACCCCTGATTTATAAACCCCCCTTTTCTCAAATTGCGGTTTAAAGTTGGGGTTTTAGGGCTTAAGGTTTACGATACCTGTGTTAGCCCGCCCTTAGACGAGCCAGCCCTGTCGAGCCGAGTCGAACCGATCAGTCATGGCAGCTCAGGCGCATGGGCAGTTCTCTAAATTGGGGTCCGTTTAGGGTCCTGTTTATATAGGTGCCGTACTGTTTTGGGACCCTAAAAAGGGACCCTGATGTAACTACTCACACGCACCAAGCCGAAACCCTGAGCACCCCAAAGTCTTGAGCTCGACGAAAAAAGTTCCGCAAGGGCATCGGTGGTTGTGAAAGGACGAGTTCACTGAAAACCTTAAACCCGAAGTAGATCCAGACCTCCCGGGTTACTGTGTAGTGCCCCTTACACAAGAAAATACTTTAAATCATAACATGAAGCCCCCTGTAATTTAAGCTATATTCCTCAATTAAAGGATAATTTAAGTTATATTCCTTAAATTAAAGGGTATTGGGTTCTCTGGGAGTATGTTTGAAGTCATCCTCAGACTTTTTCAAAGATCTATGGAAAAAAGTGCAAACCTTCACTAAGAAGCCGATAGCTTAAGGGATTGTCCTTGTTTAAGGGAAAGTTTTAAGGACCTTTACTAAGAAGCCGATAGTTTAACGGAGTGTCCTTGTTCAAGGGGAGGTTTAAGGGCCCGCAATGTACACTTTGCCGGGGGGGCTCTGAATTCGGGTCTGTGCTTTTGCGGTGCATGGTTTAATGTTTTGGACTCAGGGTTTAGAGTTCAATGTAGGTCTCTTGCACACTGTCCGCAGGAGATGATTGGGAGTTTCCGAAATAGGGGACCCTAATATAGTACCCTAATTAGTAGGATCCTTATTACAAGGCCCCCAAATAAGGTACCCCCTAACCCGACTGAAGGCGATTTTGGAAACGCACAACCAGTCTTCGGCTCGAGTTTTGGATTCAGTAAATGGGAGTTTCCGAAAAATTAGGGGGTTACCTTATTTGGGGTCCTTGCAATAAGGACCCTACTATTTAGGGTACTACATTAGGGTCCCCTATTTTTCGAAAAGCCTCCAATCAAGATGGCAGATTCGGGGTTTTGAGAGAAGTCTGGAAGAAGATCCCTTGAAGGATCTTTACTTGGTTTAGGGCTCAGAGGTTTAGGGTTTAGGGGTTTAGGAACCCTAGAACACCCGCTGAAAGCTGAAAGGGTTCAGGATCTTTACTTTCATCGAACCGGTTGTAATCGGTGAGTCCAGGGCATCGTATTTAGGGCATATTGGCGTTGAGAGTTTGGGGTTGAGGACCTGGTCCTAAAGGAAGGTTTCAAGGTTGTAGAGTTTGTTTGGTTTAGGATATAGCATTTGGGCCTCTGGGCTGAGGGGTTATCAAGCATGACCATCGAGCTTGTCAGCATTACTTTTTGCGTGAATAGGCGGGGAGGGAACCCCGAATCGGAGACCCTGAATCGTAAGAAACCGCAGTCACTCATAAAGGACTCCTCCATGCGACACTTGAAGCAACACTACTGCTCTGCAGGGCGGCGCGTCAGCCCGCATCCGGATAAACTTGCTGAGTGGAAACCACGCGGATATCCAAGTTACCTGGCTTTTTCCGATGTGAGGGAAGCCCGAAGCCTAAACCGTAAAACTTAACTTAAGGTTTGATAGCTTAAGATTCCGGGTTCCAAGCATACAGCCCAGGGCACAAGGCTGAGGAGTGGTGTAGGGTGGCGTCGGTAGCGAGGAAACCCGGTTTTGCTTGAGCTTCGGGCAGACCGATCCAGGAGTTTGGTTGGGTCTTCATCGCATTTGTTCGCAATGCCTGGCACACATAGAAAGCGCATCCTTTGCAATGACAGGAGAACTCCCAGAAACTGCGGAGTGGTAGCATTTAGGCTGGAAGCCCGAAATTACTAGACCTGAACCCCCAAACAAAAGCCTGATCCTTAAACCTGCACGGCTCCCTGCACCAAGCGGTGTAAAAAGAGGCTTTCAAAAACCACTGCACCAAAGGAATAACACACCAAAACCCTGGACCGGAGTGGGCTTTGTGTTCAACAGATGTGGATGCAAGATCAACAGCTTCTTCGACTCATTCTCCTGGCGAGACGAAAGCGAAACGTGTTCCCTCCAAAAGGCATGTAGTGGTATAATCTAAGTTATGTATGCTGTATGCATACATGCAGGCACGTATATATATATATGTATATATAAACATACGTAGACAGACAAATAGATGTAGGCATGGATAAACACGTGTGAGCACGTATGCACACTGGTAAGCTCGAATTGTGTGCATGTATGAATACATACATATATATATACACACATACACAGATGTTTATAGACATGTAGGCATATATGTACGTACACTTGTGTTTGTGCGCATATTCAAGTACATAGGTATGTTTTTATGCATGTACGTATGCGTGTATGTAGTTTGGGTAAGTCTCTATGTATGCATGCAAGCATGTACGTACACATGCTGCACTGGCTTGCTGGGTGTTTGTCAGTACCCATTACATGTGTCTGTGTGTGTGTCTGCACGCATGAGTGCGTGTGAGTAACTAAGCATATGCATATAGATAAGCATACCTTGTTTTGGCCATGCATTTTGTGTGCAGACAAGTATGTGACAGAGCTTTTTCTTTTTGATGAAACTTGTGTATGTATGTGCAAATGTTGATATACATGTCTCTCTATAGTCTATATATATATATACATATATACATATATATGTCTCTCTCTCTCTCTCTCTGCCTCTCTCTCTCCCTCTCTCTCTCTCTCGCTCTCTTTCTCTCTTTTTTTCTCTCTCTCTCTCTCTCTCTTGCTTGTGTCCAATTGTAATGTGCTGTGATCATGAAGGAGGCTGTCCGATGATTTCTGGAGGGGTATCGGGCTCGATTCTCTCGCGCATGCGCCCAACGATTAGTATTCCCAGCTGCCACATTCGGTGCTTTGCACATATGTGTTTTATACATGTATACATGTTTACATGCTCGAACTGGAAACCCGCGCAAAAGTCGTGGCATTCCCGGTGCAAGCTTGGCCGCTGGCAACAACTGTTTGCAAGCTTTGTCACTACAAGAGTTGTTTTAGCAGTTACAGTTCACGGCCCAAGTAATTGGGTTGACGTCAACAGGGCTCACCACACCCAGAAACTCCAATATCCCTTAATTGAGGAATATACCTTAAAATATAATAGGAACCCTATTATGATTTAAGGAAGATTCCTTAATTAAGGGATATTGGAGTCTTAGGGAATATGAACTGAAATTGTCGACTGACATTCCACTTCGTGAGTTTTGAAACCGGCACCCAACTCAGGTTGGAGCAGAAAGTAAGGGTGATTTGGAATGACATAGGACTTCCACTTAAAGGCTCATTTCAGAGCTTCCAGCACCACCATCTAGCTCCTAGGCCCTAAACCCATAAATCTACACCCTTTGTTATTTAGCATCGGCCCAGGTCGTGCCAGACATGTCAGTGGAGAGGCTGCACCTACATTGCAGCCAGTTTTTTAGGATTCCAGACAGGCGGTTGAGGGTTTAGGTACCCTAAACCCTAAATCCTGAACCCGGCATCCTGACAATGATCGGTGCGCATATTCAGTCTCGAGAAATGCCGACTTGTGCATCCTCATTGCTTCCGTCTCTTATTCCATGGTTCGAGAACAAAGTTTAGGGTTCCGTGGTTTGGAGCAAGGTTTTGGCTGCAAGCCGGCCTGGTTGGGCAATGAGTCTTCGTTGTTGGTGGTGTTTCGCGAGCTCCCTTTCCAAGAAGCCTCCAAATACCTGGCGATCCTGAGGAGGGTGACGGCGGAGAACGCTTTCGAAATCGATGGTGTCCTGTCCGTTGATCTCGGGTTGAAACTCCGGTTCGTGGAGCCTGCTGCAAGCTACAAACAGAAGATGTTAGAGATTGGGAGCACGTTGGTATTATGAGATTGCTATTTTTGGTAATATTAGTAGTCCCATTAGTAACTATTTTCTTACTATTTCATTATCAGTAGTATTCTGTCTATTGAAAGTGTCATCAGTACGGAACCTCATTAAGAGGCTCCAGGTTCCAAATCTGCCAGGATCCATAGGGCTCCGTCCCACAAGCTTCGGCTCCTACAGCAGGGAGTCTCCCGGTTTAGGGTTTTAGGGTTTAGGGTTCAGGGTTTAGGGTTTTAGGGTTTTGGGTGTTAGGGTTTCCCTGCAACAAAGCTTGGCACAACACCACTACGATGAATCTTTGATAGAAACGAAGCTTGAACCCCGAAGACTGCAATAGCGACGAGACTGAAGAAGGTCGTTCCAACCAAAGGTTCGGTCACAAAAGCCCCAGAGTAGGCGATGGTCAAAGGTGACAAACACAGAAGGGAGGAGATCGGCACAAGAACGAGAAGCAGAGGAAGAGAAACCACTCAAAACCCTCAACCCCCACACCCTAAGCAATTGGTTAGGGCTGAGCAGCAGCAGCAGCAGCAGCTGCAAGCACAGAAGCAGCCACCGCGGCCACGAACAAAAGCAGCAGCAGCAACAACAACAACAACAACGACGACGACTACAGAAACCCTTCCTTGTGAACAAACCGCAGCAAGCACCACGGCAACAGCTCAAACAGAAGCAACACGACCAACCCCGGCAGAAGGCGAAGGGTCCTGTTCCGTCGTGCTTTTGTTCCCCCCCCCCCGACCTCTCAGAGCTCTGAACNAGAAGGCGAAGGGTCCTGTTCCGTCGTGCTTTTGTTCCCCCCCCCGACCTCTCAGAGCTCTGAACCCGGAACAATAGAAAAAAACAATGAAAGGACAACTTGGTATAGGGGGCTTAATAATTAGAATAGGGTTCCTTGCAAGGGCTCTATATAAGGGTTACTATAAGGGATCTATAAGGGTGCTATACTATAGGGGCCTTAATAATTAGAATAGGGTTGGGACCCATTATGCCATAATTATAAGAAGGAACCCCTAAAATAGTATAGGTAATTATTAAGGCCCCGACAGTACAGGATTCCAGGATTTGGTAAGCTAGACAAAGAGGTTGAAAGTAAGGAAGCTCTGAGTAGAGTACTTTTAACTCTACTTACAAGCTGCCTACTAAGGCTCTTGATCCTTCAAGCATCGTTCGGGATTTAGGATAGCAGTTGTTCGTGACATGAGGAGGACCCCCCCCCCCGAACACACAAATCGGCAGGGTCATGTTATAAAGGGTGGTTCTTTCGGGACTTGCAGTAGTGATGCATGCTGCTGCGAGACTGACTTTTCTGTCAAGGTTGCATACCGCCGGGGCACCAGCTCATCTTTCCACTGCTTGTGCGCACGCTTCCTCTCGATTTGGACCTGACCAGCACTGTCGTGCAGGCGTTGCTCTGTTTTACGAGAGCACGTCGTTGCAAGTTGATAGCACATACTAGTAAGAGCTGTTCTGAATCAGGATACCGTTCAAAGAGTGGTTTACGACCAAACGGACCCTGTGGAGTCCAGAATCTAGGACGGCTTTTACAGGTTAGTGGATGAAGGCCACGGAGTTTGCAATCTTGGTTCCAGACACTGCTCAAGATGGCTCAATCTAGCTCCCAAATGTCCTAGACTCTGAGCCCTGAGGATGTGTCATTGGTGTTTGTTGTTTCTCTTGGGAGGGTGCTCTTGCTGTTTAGAGGAATAGAAGTTTCTCTGTATCGGCATCAACACCTGCGGTGGCAGGTTGTGCGTGAAAGTGGCTGTTGAGCCCTAAATCCTGCTCTTACTGACACAAATCCTTGAACCCCGAGGCACAGCACCACCTTTAGTGCTCTTGGAAATTATATTTGGTTTTTAATAGAGTAGAACTCCAAGGGATTATCAAAATAGTATTCCCTGTTGTGGTTGCTCTTAAGCCATGTCCTCCTTCTAACATGACCAGCATAGGGTAGACAATACATACAACTAGAGCGTATCCCGGCAAGGCTGGGCTGACAGATGCCAACGTTTCGGCAATCATCCAGAAGCCACGGACTGTCTGGAACAGTGGTGCTGTAATGCTCCTGGGCGTTTTGTTTAGTCTTCTCCAACAGGGTAGTTTCGGGGCATTTGGATTGTTGCAGAGGGTTTGGGTGTTTGTTACGGCAGTGGGTGTTGTGGGTGGGTGTGTGTTTTTCGGAGTCCTGGCGGAAAGCTTTAAGGGTTTAGGGCCTGGGAGTTCTGAGGGTGAAGCTCTGCAAAGGTTGAAGCCTGCCTTGAATCATTAAGGATTGCTCGAATGCTTTTTGTCAGTCAGTTTAGTGAAGAGAGAATGCAGTTTCGAGAGAGCATTCACTTTGGGATGCGAAACACACGCTGAAACAAACACATACACACACACACCAAAATGGAAGGGTAATATCAAGCTGATGGTATTGTGATCCAAAGTGGAACATACTTGTGCAAATTTCTGGGTTGTAAATCCATTATACTGTCGCTACTTTGGATAAACTATGGCGCAACACCCTTTTCGATGCATACACATCCTGAACGCGAAGCGACCTAAACGGTGGTTTTAGAATTTGTCATGCCCTGCTGAAGGGTCTCTGAGACCCAGCTGCAGCACAACCCAAAAACCCCGGATCCGGGAACTTCAAGCGGACGAGCGAGCAGGTTATCAACGCTCCAGGTCTACCTTCCGTGTTTATTTCATTAGTTTGGAGGGCCATCAACAATCCGCCGGGTTGCTTGGCGAGATGTGGTTGCATATAGGTGTCTGTGAACATAGCAGCCGGGAGTACGACAGCAAACCTAGGGGAGTTGTCAACGGAGGCTTGGGGTCTACGGCTTTGAGTTTGAGTGCAGCCCTAAACACTAGACTTGCCGACCGAACGGGGCCCCGTCTGAGGTGGTATGTGAAGCTCCGGGCAGATGGCATACTGGAAATACCACAGCCCTCGGGCACTCAGTTCTTGATGATCCGCGGCTCAGATTTCTGTACATGCAAGACAGCTAGCTAAAGTCGTCTTCGTAGCAGTAGCATGTATTGCAGCTGGATTACGGAATCACAGATATACATATGTTCAGTGTGCGCCTGCGCCGCTAGAATCGCACGGGGATTCCTCTGATTTCGCGTCTAGGCTGTCACACCCTTTGACGGTCGTCTCACTGTCCATAGAAAAGTTGTCTCGGCAGGCTTGATGCCGCTTTTGTTGTGCCTTCGACGGTGTTGCTGGGAAACCTGCCCAAAAAGAGCTAAGCCAGCTTCTCTACCTCTTGATCGCGAAACCCGATGGTCTTGTCATCTGATGCTGCGATTTCGTGGAGGAAGTGGTGTTCTTCGTAGGAACCTCCCTGCGCGAGTTTCGCAGCGAAGACCACTCCGTTTCCGCAGGAACGGAAGTCGGAGCAGCATTGAGTGTTTTCGTGTGTAGCGGGGAGGTGGTAGCCACCACAGTATCATGTCTGTAAGGAGGTCTCTTTACGGGTTGCTCACAACGAACTTAGGCACCGTGTAAGAATGGTGCTTGTTCACAAAGAAAATGACCTCAAGCTTTTTCTGTGGTTGCACGACTTTCAGCTTCAACCAGCGGTCTTCCGAGAGGACAGCAGCGGAAACCTTAATTCATTTCCTCTGCCTGAAGGGGCATTCTCCTGGTTTAGGCCTAAAAGCCCAAGCTGCGCTGTTTTGGTGCAGGAATGGATTCTCAGCCCAGACAGTCAGCATTATGGACGATCAAGGTCCATTAGGAGCCACAAGGAGGTACTAGCAATGGTTTCTCGTTCAGGTTCAGGCTAGCGTGAGTCCCGAGGGTCACGAGGGGAGAACTCTGAGCCGCGTCTCTTTAAATTCAACACCGAGGAGGGTGAAGGACATTCTCATGAATACGTCCTCTTCTGCAGCTTTGATGGAGGACGCGGGGGGAAACCCACCCGAAAAGCCTTCATCAGGACAATCAGGCCCGTGTTCTCTTAAACGAGGCATATCCTTGAGATGCCTCGAGGGATCCTTCGTCCGATGTAAAATGATGCTTAACATCGTGAAGTCTCTTCCATGGAAGATTTCTCCTCCCACTTGTACCCTAAGCCTAAACCCCTAAACCCTGTACCCTAAATGATGGCCAGGACGGATCTGTGAAGACCTGGGGGAGCCTGTGGCAAGGAGGTGGGCGACTTGGGGGATCCGGGAACCGAGTCCGATGTATGTGTATAATGTACATATTATATGTGTGATTATTACAGTGATTATATGATTCTATATATATATGTATATATAGATATGTATATATCATGTATATACATATGTGTGTACCTGTATGTATGTATGTATGTATGCATGTATGTATGTATGTATACTTGCATACATGATATGTATGTCTGCATATACATATGCATGCACTGTAGATACGAGTATGTATGTGTATATGTATACAGGTATATATGCACGGGATACTTGAGCAGCCAATCTTACCACTTCGTGATCTGTTCCAACTGGACTGTAACTTGCTGCCCTCATTTACACCAAGTCGGTGGTTCCATGTTACGTGGTGTTTCCGCCCGACCCTCAGGGTTGATGAATGTGCGGTTTAGGGTTTAGGGTTGGGTTTGGGATTTCGGTCTTTGAGGCTGTTCCGAACCTGCTGCCGCGCAACAACAGTTTCAATCCTCCTGCAGATTCGGCACTGCAACCATGGCTTTCCACCACGTCCCAGACCCAATCGTCTTACGGGTTCCCATGTTGAATTATGTGCAGATTTTTGGTATCCGCATACAGGTTGAGATATGTGCTTAGAAAATTCTTTCAAAGCCAAGATCTGTCTCGCAACGACCGTATGCCCGAGCGAAACCCACAACCATACAATGCACGGCAGAGGCTTGCAGTGGAAGTTCGAGCTATCCAGATGCTAGAACTTCGTCTAAGTATCCGATAGTGTATGAAGGAGCCCAAATCCTAACCTTAAACGAACCCTAATCCCTATTGCTGTGGGAACCCTAGCAAAAGGGCTGCTGTTCGAGAAGGATCCGCTGCGCAGAAGACCAAGTCCGGGTATGCCCTCGTGGGAGTTATCTTGCTTACACTGGCTTCCCGTGATTTAGCGAACATGGCAAGTAGAATAGGGCTTGGCGGCTATATCATAGTATAGTTCATTTTGCTTCTATAGGGACTAGAGGGATTTTCCGGATCCCTCCAGGTGACAGCCGAGACGTGCAGCACCTTCTACACAACGTGAGCTGGCCTGGTATTCGCAACCGAGTCATAGAAGAAACGGCATGAAGCATTCTTAGACAGGGTGTGTGACAATTTCTTCGAGACAGAGCTTCAACTTCCCTATGCCCATTCAACTAATATACATGGAGACTTCGTCATACTTGTGTTGTCGTCCACCTTATTTTGGGGTCCTTATAATAAGGATCCTACTATTTTTGGTACTATATTAGGGTAACCTCTCATCCTCCAGGTTGGATCCGGTAGACTGAAAGGGAAAGAAGCAAATGTTATCTCTCGAGAGCGGTGACCATGGACGCAAACCAGAGCCTCTGAGTTTAAGATGGCAGCTAAGCCTGAGACTCAAAACCCTAGACAAGAAAAGCCTGACTTGTCTAAGCATGGAAGCCTGCCGAAATCTTGACATGTTGTTCTCCCAGCGTTCCCTTCATGGTTTTTTTATCCGCTGCATAAGGAGACTTGTACGTGGTCTCCGTTTGGAGCAAGTTATGCCTTGCGCCCGGAAACCAAAAACCCCAAAACCCTGAACCCCTGAAACACCGTAAGAAGCACTGTAACGCCCTGTAAAGCCTACAAACCCTAAAAATAAACCGCAGCTTCAGGTGCAGAGCCTAGCGCACAGCGATATGGCATTCGCAGCCCTGCGCGATGACGGCACAGTGATCTGTTGGGGTGATTCTGAGCCCTAGCTGATGAGTTCGTACCCTGTTTACCTCTTGGTCTCATATCATCTGCAAGGTGGGTATTATAGGGGCCTTAATAACTACCTAGACTATTTTGGGGGTTCCTTATTATAATTATAGTATAATGGGCCCCCAAACCCTATTCTAACTTTCAAGGCCCCTATATTAGTAGGCCACCTGGATACTTTATACCTACCCTTATCGAGTCGAAGAAGATCTTCTTGTGTGCGAGTGTGTTTCAAAAATTGACTTAGAAGCCAACCTAGTCCCATTTTGAAGAGGGTGCAGTTTCAGCTTTTGGCCAAAGAGCTGGAGCCAGGATGAGTGTGGGCATCGTCGCGAAGAGATTGTCCAGGCTGGAGTAGGAGTTGAGGATTTAGGAACCCAAAACCCTAAACCCCTAAAACCCCCAAACCCTCAACCCAGTGACTGGAGAGAGTCACGGGGGTGAGCAACTGAAGGTGTCGATGCTCAGGCGAGGAACCGAGGGTCTTGATGTGCTTGCTGGTTTAGGGTTTAGAGTTTAGGGGTTTGGGTTTAGGGTGCTTGTCTATTTTTGTCTGGACTCCGGACATACCATGAGCACATGTTGAGCTTATTCCCCAGTCGTCGCACGATAACAGGGCGAGATGGGAGTGCGAAGCGCCGGACAATGATCAACGGCGAGGATTTCTCCTATGCTATAGTCTACGTGTTCAATGCGTTGTACTGAAGAGATGACAGGGTCCACTCCAGGGGGGAATGGAAGAGCGGGGAACACTAAATCTGGTCCTAGCAACTGCTGGTTCTTGTGTCGTCCGTCGTTGTAGAAAGAAGTAGCAGCAGTTTTGTGGATCACCAGGCTCCAAATTAAGGCTAAATGAACCTCACACTGGAATCCCGCCCTACCGGCATCCTTCTGCCTTCACTGTAGGATACTTTCTGGCCCCACTAGCAGAGCTTGTAGCGTCAGAGGCTGGGGTCTGGTTATGTAGGCACCTCTATGTCGGACAGCGCACCAGGTGACACAGATCGCAGGATGTTCTCAGGGCTTCGCCGCTGTGACAACCCGTGGGGGTGTGATTACCTGGGGGACTCCGGTCATCGACGTCAGGAATCATGCCACAATATCAGTGGAGCTCAACAATATCCAAGAACCACAGCAGGAGTTGGTAGCAGTTTCATGTCGGGTATTGTCGGGTCGAGGAGAAGCTGCACTTGAACTAGTTCCTTCTTTGTCTAAAGTTGAAAGCCGCAGTGAGGAAGTCATTGGTCTTCGCACTGCTGCGGCTTTCGCGGCTTTGCGAAGGGATGACGTGGCAATCGCATGGGGCGAAAACGGCCGTGTCCTGCAGCGTGGGGTTCGACAGTTGGTGGCCTCGGACGAAGCCTTTTGCGCTTTATTGCACGACGGGTCGGTGCAGGTTTGGGGAAACGCGGACTACGGTGGTGACTCGTCAGCAGTTCGACACGAGCTTCAGAAGGTCCTTCAGATTACTGCTTCATTTGCGGCGTTCGCCGCGCTCAAAGAAAACGGCACGGTGGCCTCCTGGGGATCGCCTCAAGCTGGTGGAGACCAGGGCGATGTGGTGGATCGCTTGGTGCAGGTGACGGACATCGCCTCCAACAGCACCAGCTTCGGGAGCCGCGATGGGATTTCAGAACACATGGGATACAGCAACAACCACACAAACATTATACCGTATTGTATTGTATTATACTTTAGTACTATAGTATACTGTATCATACTACATTATGTTATATTGTACTAAGCCTGAAACTCTTAGCCCTAAAACCTGGGTTCTCTTAACCGTAAAAACCAGGTAGGATTATGTTTAAAGGGATCCCTAAGGGTACTATAAGGGTTCCTTTAAAGGGTTCTCTCCTCAGAAGCCTAAGAGCCTTGGAAACTCTGGGCGTCTCAGGACTCGAGCTTCAAGTTTTAAGGGCTTGGTTTCAGGTTTAGGGCAGTTTAGGGTGTAGGCTTTTAAGGGTTTTGGGTTTCGGGTGTCGGCTTTTAAGCGTTTAGGGCTTAGGGTGGTGGCATAGACTTCGGGACGTGAACTCTTGGATGTCATACGTTGTAGGTTGGGTTGCAACATCATCCTCGCCAGCCTTTCGGAATTCCTAAACCGGGTAAGCTGCCCACATCACCCACATCTCCTGGAACTCCGTGAGGAGCGGCTTCGTCGCCACCTTGGTGAATGGTGAGCAGGTGTGTTGGCCGCGAGATGGTGCGGCTTCTCAGCGGACGCCAGAGGAGTCGTTCAAACAGCCCTAGACATGTGGGAGTTTCCGAAATAGGGGCACCTTATTTGAGGTCCTTATAATAAGGATCCTACTATTTAGGGTACTATATTAGGGTCCCCTATTTTCGGAAACATTCATGTCGAAGTGTGGAATTGCCCCCCAATGGAGTGCAATTCCAGCATCTAAACCAGAAAGCTGCGGCTCGAGATGATGCCTCGAAACTTCGAGCACCGCAAGTCGGTGCCGAATTTGCGCTTTCTCCGGGTCCAGCATTGATTTTTTTAGCAAAGTTCTTGTTGTGTGCAGTCTTCCTTCGAAAGAGGATGCCAGCTTTAGCCAGAGATGATTCCTTCCGTGGCTGACAGATGGCCCATATTTTCACTTCCCACTTACCTTCGCAGATGCGACTGCCTCGACAATCTCGCAAAGTCTAAAAGGTGGGTGAAGATGCGAACTAGCTCCCGAAGCTTTCAAACCTGAACCTTATATTCAAAATTCGTCCTCTCGAATGATGTAGAATGAGAATCACAGATCTGACGAATTAAAATTGACACGAGAAGATCATTATCTTTACATCTATTTCTTTATAAATATGTTATGAGGCACGAATACTGTCTATTTTGTTTATTGGTGCATTTCTTAGAAATATTCAATTTTGATAAATCAAGATATGGAAGAATAAGATTATATATATCTTAAAATAATAGAAATTAGATTGATTGATATGATTGAAAAATAAGAAAGATTTAATGATGAGATATTATTTTCTGAAAGAGTATTAATACTATAGGAAAAGAAAATGACATTTTTTTGATTATATATATATATGAATTGGAGATAAAATTATCGTTTATATATTTTAGTGTAGAGGATAGTTGATATGCCAAAAAATCATAGGAAAAAAATAATTTATTAAATCTTAAGCTACTATAGAAAATATGGTCTGTTTTAGTCGATATAAGAAATTAAAGAAATATTTAAGAGACCTAAGAATAATGGATAAACTTATATTAAGAGGCACGTATTTTCTGTGTGATTTATTTACGACTATTCTATTTGTATTTCTTTATAAAATTTATTGAATTCTAGATTCGCTTTAATAGCCTCTTTAATTCTGTATTTCTCTAAAATATAAAACTATCGCTTGAGGTGCTAAACATGAATACGGAAGCGTTGAAAGTTTGTATTGCGTACCTTCTGCAGGTTTTACGATTTCATGTCAGATATGGAACGATAATTAGCTTGATAATCGGTCGATACCCCAAATTCTGTTTAAAGAAGGCCATGGCTCACTTAGGTATTTGTTACATTTGAAAGTATGCTTGCGTGCAATAAAGGGCAGTAGAAGGTAGTAAAGGGCAGTAAAAGGTAGCTAGCTGGCAGTAGAAAGTAGTAAAAAAGGGCAGTAGAGGGCAGGTAACGGGCAGTTTGTAAAGGGTAGTTAAAGACTATAAAAGATAATGAAGGGCAGTAAAAGGCAGCATAGGCTAGTAAAGGACAGATAAAGGGCAGATAAAGGGCAGAAACGGGCAGCAAAGGGCAATAAAACGCAGTGCTAGGTAGTAAAAGGCAGCAGAAAGCAGCAAAGGGCAGTAAAGGGCATTGCAGGGCAGAAATGGGCAGAAAAGGGTAGTAGAAAGCAGTAAAGGGCAGGTAAAGGGCAATATGTAAAATGGTAGTAAAAGGCAGTATTTGGTAGCAAATAGTAGCCAAGGGAAGTAAAGGGTATTACAGGGCAGAAACGAGCAGTAAAGAACAGGTACCGGGCAGTATGTAAAGCGCAGGTACAGGGAAGTAACGGGTAAGAGAGAGCAGTGAAAGGTAGTAAGGGGTAGTAGTGGGCAGTAGAGGGCAGTAGAGGGCGGTAAGGGGTAGTTCACGGCAGGAATGGGTAGTAAAGTTTGGGTGGGGAAGCCCCGAGACATGGTTTCAAGTCCCAAAGATTCCAAGCCTCGAAGTCTCAAGGCCCACCCAAGAAAGGCCTCTGCATAGCTGGATCCCGGATCCCTAAACCCTAAACCCTATATCATATACGATATGCTATATAATTATTATAGCTCCCTACTCTAACGCCGTGAATCCTTGATTCCAATAATTTAGATAGTCGTAGTATCTTCGGATGGTCCTTGCAAGTGCGCTAGGCGAAAAGCTCGGAGAACGATAAGGGACGAGCTAATTCAAAGATAAACGCAGCATAAATAAGTAATTTTGACGCCGACTCATATGATTGAATAATGAAATTCAAATTCTATTTTAATTGAAATGAAGATTTATTCAAAATAATTGATTGATAAAATGTTTTTATTTCTTATTTGATATATATTTATTGGTTTATTTATTTTTGACGCTATTCTAATTTATAAGAAAAAATTTGAGCATATTGATAGATATAAGATGAAATTTTATAAGAAAATAAAAAAGCATAGATATAAATAGATAGTTCTATATTCTCTAATAAATTGGTATCGTGTTCCCTTGTAATTTAATCTTTTGAGATATTTCTTCTCTTTTATGATTGTTAAAATCCGGCGATTTTGAGAGTTTTAAGAAATCTCGTGTTATTAAAATCTTCCAAATCTTGGTAGCTATAGGGTGACATTCTCATATTCTCGTAGTAATCAAATTCTGTAGATTTTAGGATGATATTCTCGTGTAATAGAATTCAGCAGATTCTTGTAGGTAATATCACGGATTCTTTTTTTGATAGTTATTGCCAATCCTAGTATTTTCAATGCCCCAGCTTCTGGAAATCATATAGAAATTTCCCTTATTCAACGATTAAATTATAAAATCGATGTACGTATAAATACCTATATGAATTACTCATAGGAAGATAGAGACAACGCCTAGAAGTTGTGAAGCGTGTCAGAGTTCGTGTCCGGTTTCGGTCCGGTTCCGATCCGGTTCGTGTCCGAGTTCGTGTCCGGTTCGTGTCTGGGTTCGTGTTTGGCTTAGTGTCCGGGTTCGCGTCTGGTTCGTGACCGGGTCCGGGTTCGTGTCCGGTTCCCGGCCGGGTTCGTGTCCGAGTTCGCGTCTAGTTAGTGTCTGGGTTCGTGTCGGGTTCGTGTCTGGTGGGTGTCCGGTTCGTGTCTAGTTCGCGTCTAGTTCGTGTCTGGGTTCGTGTCTGGTTCGTGTCTGGTTCCGGTTGTGTCCGGTTCGTGTCCGGTTCGTGTCTGGTTCGGGTCCGGTTCGGGTCTGGTTCGGGTCTGGGTTCGTGTCCGGGTTCGTGTTTGGTTCGCGTGTGGGTTCGGTCTAGTTCGTAATTGGTTCGTGTCTGGTCTGGTTGGTGTGTGGTTCGTGTGTGGTTCGTGTGTGGTTCGTGTCTCGTTCGGGTCTGGTTCGGGTCTGGTTCGGGTCTGGTTCGGGTTTGGGTTCGTGCGTGGGTTCTTGTCTTGGTTCGCGTCTAGATTCGTGTGTGGTTCGTGTCTGGTTTGGTTCGTGTGTGGTTCGTGTCTGCTTCTAGTTCGGAATTGGGTGCGTATTTGATTCGTATTGATTTGATCGTATATAATATCATGAAAGCTAGCGTAGCTAGTCTTTAGTTTCTACTACGATAATCGTGAATCCCGGGCCGCGCATAAATCATGCGGAAATTTGGCTGTTTCCCGTCTTTCTTGATTATCTTAGGACCCCCCCCCCACCCCCTACTCCCCCACGCAAGCACCAAATCCCGATGCCACCGATACGAAAGGCCCATCGAGTGCAGGAACACCCGTAAAAGCTGATGCAAATGGCATGTCGGTTTTGCGCGTTTACGCTGACCAGCGCCAGCACCAGCGCCAGCGCCAGCCCCAGCCCCAGCCCCAGCCCAAGCCCCAGCCCCAGGAGGGAGAGAGAGCTAGAGAGAGTGAGAGTGAGAGTGAGAGTGAGAGTGAGAGTGAGAATGAGAGTGAGAGTGAGAGTGAGAGTGAGAGTGAGAGTGAGAGTGAGAGTGAGAGTGAGAGTGAGAGTGAGAGTGAGAGTGAGAGTGAGAGTGAGAGTGAGACTGAGACTGAGACTGAGACTGAGACTGAGACTGAGACNGAGTGGGAGTGGGAGTGGGAGTGGGAGTGGGAGTGGGAGTGGGAGTGGGAGACATTTTAAATATATATTTCTCAAAAGTAAAGAGTTATTTCAGAACATATATTTATTCTGTAATTATAAATGTTGAAATTATATATCATTGTTTGATAATTCTGAATAAATATCTAGAATGAAGAAGCAATAGTAATATGAAAATATTCGTGCGTGACGATCTAAATAAGATATATATATATCGATGGAGATAATGATATATCTTCAGAAAATAGATATATCATAGTAAGAATAAAGAAGAATAATATAATCGAATCAAATATTTTTATAAATTCTCTTCAATATAATGATTATCCAAAAATTTTCGGATCGATAAAATAATAAATGAAATTCATTTTTATTTCTTGTAATTTTCTAAAACTCCAGAGAATATATGAGAAATAGATTTCTAATAGATACTAGAGTCAATCTCTAGTGGTATTTAATCTTCCAGAGCGGTGTGTGGTGTGTGATTTATATATTATTCATATCTTGGATTGAGAGGAGTGTAGTGTTTGTTGTGGGTATGTTGTGTTATCGTGTGTTCGGTCGATTATATAAGTCGGGAAGAAGGAGGGAGAGAGGAAGAAGAGAGGGAATGAAATAACGAAACAAAGAATAAAAGAAAGAAAGAAAGAAAGAGAGAAAGCTCGGAAAAAAATGAAAAAAATAATACCAAAAGCCCAAATCAATAAAAAAGAGAACACACCAATATACCTATTTCGGTCATATATAAGAATTCATCCCTAATTTTATTTCTATAGAATTCTAGCTTTTAGATATATAAGAGAATAAGAATAATTATGAGAATTTTCTTTATAATATATTTCTCGATTATTTTGATCTTATTCATATTATAATTTTGAATTTGACAGAAAGAGATATTTATTTTTTCTTCGAAATATTGATATATTTAGGAATAATTATTTATTTAATATCATTCTAGAAGATTAAAATTATGCTAGCACACATTAATTATACTTATATATATTAAACAATATAAAATACCCATATATATATATTATTCCTAATATATATAATTCCCCCATATCATATATCTCATTCAATATAATATATATATATATATATCATATATATATAATAATATATATAAAAAACAAAATAAACACGCAACACGTACCATACTTATAACACACTCAAGAAAACTATAAATACTACTAAACTCTTGAAGGCTCTATTACCCAGCTTCACAAATATAAATCAACTAAATATATATCAGATCCCATCTCATATCAATTATTAAATATATTTCTATAATCTATCTCGTAATATTCATATAATAGACCATAATGCCGCAAGATTATACATATCATTAAATCCTTCTTTGAAGAGGCTCTATGAGATACGACGCGCACTTCGAGATCCCTTCGAAAATTGTATCCATCCTTATTTTTCTCCCCATGACCTATCATATAATATATGTATATATATATATCATAATTCCAGAAAATTATAAGCGCGTGCTCTTTGAGACTCATTCATTCGAAAATTATCAAGACCAAATATATTTCTAAAATCTATCTCATATATATATATATATAAATTTATCATAATTGAGATACGATATACATTTCCGGATCGCCCCTCCTTTAGAAGATTATAAATATGACTAAAAATAGATATAATATAATATTAAATAATCTCACGATCGTCTACGCATATAACCCACCCGTATATATATGTATATATATATATATATATATATATATATTTGGGACCAGGACCGGGGGAACGACAATTAAGCTGGACTACGCAGTCCTAGACGGTTGATATTTTTATTATAATTATTAATCGATGAGATTGTAAGAATCACAAAATTTTCGTATTTCATTTATGAATAGAGATAGGATAGATCAGATGAGAGATAAAATGAAGAGGGCTTTGGAGATCGAGAAGAGAAGAATAGAAATGAAAAAAGGGTTCGAGTTTGTGATTTTTAGAATATATAAGATCTATGAAATCTACCTTATCTCTTTCTGTTCTTCTCTCCTCTTCTTCTTTTTTTCTTCTCTCCTCTTCCTCCTCTCTTCCTCTCTCCCTCTCTTCCTCTCCTCTTGGGGGAAAGGGGAAATAATGAAGAGGGGGGGGGGAGAAGTAGCGAATTAGCCAATACAATCATAGTAGAAACGAAAGATTGTCTATACTACTTTTCGTGATAACAGACACACGCACAACACACACACACAACACACACACACAACAACAACACACACAACACGCACAACACGCACAACACGCACAACACGCACAACACGCACAACACGCACAACACGCACGCACACACACACACAAACGCACACAAAACACACACACAACACATGCGACACACACACACACAACACACACAACACACACAACAAACACAACACACACAACACACACAACACACACAACACAGACAACACAGACAACACAAACAACACACACAACACAGACAACACAGGCAACCCAGAAACCCCACGCAACACACGCAACACACGCGACACACGCGACACACAGCACACAGCACACAGCACACAACACAGCACAGCCCACCCAACACCACCCACATCGCAACACACAACACGCGCACTGCACACACAACACCGCGCCCACTCCTCTGAAAGGCTCTAGAGGGCTCATCCAGATATACTCCTGTGGGGTTATCCGGTCCTCTAATTTTTATAGGAAGATCTATGGAAATAGAACGAATTCAAATTGCTAAAAACGAATATAAAAAAGACTAATCTTTTAAGTCTCATCATAATTTATATCTAGACAATTAATTTGACGATAATGACGCTATAAGTCTATCTGGGAGCTTTTTGAAATATCACATAGAAGGATAGATAGGTTATTAGTAAAGAAAAGAATGCGATAAGATATAGATAAAATTATAATCTATATCGTAAAGATCAAGACACTGTCGCTTTAACTTTTCAGATTTAGGAATCAAATATAGCTAGCATCATATAACATAATAGGGATTCATATTGAATGTAAGATCATGTTAGAAAAATCATCAGATAAAAATAATCATATATATATATAAACAAAGTAAAATTTAAGAAAATATTTTCTTAACATATTTTCATTTTAATTATTAAATAATAGAATCTTCTTGATAATTAAGTCAATATCTCTAGACTAATAGAAATAATTCGAATTCAACAAAAATCATTTATAATAGTTATATCATATTCTTAATTTTTGCGGTGTAATCCCCGAGTGTGTCTTTGTATATTGTTCTTTTATTTTTGCTTCTAATAAATTATCTTTAACGAATTATCATATCTATCAAAATATTACAAAATCAAAAAATACTCAATATTATGGATATATATTCTTGTTCCTATATTATTAGAATCTTTCTAAATCTAAATTTTGTTGGGTATTTGATAGCATCAATTCGAAGATACCATTATTTTCGATCAAAAGCTTTATGAAGAAATTGAATAAACAAAATATATCTATTATATCTGTCTTATTCTAGTCTCTATTGTTATTAGCATTGCCTCTGCCATTGCAATTGCCACTGCGATTGTAACTACAACTACATGCAACTGCAGTTGCAACTGCAATTACTACTAAAACTGCTACTAAAACTACTACTACTGCTGCTGCTACTGCTGCTGCGACTGCCACTGCGACTGCTACGGCTACTGCTACTGCTACTGCCACTACCATCGCGACTGCTACTGCTGCTGCTCCTGCTCCTGCTACTGCTACTACTACTGCTCATGCTTCCTCATCTAGGAAAATGATAACACGATTTAGAATCTTATCGGTAGATTCGGCTCGTGATGGAGAACCCAATTTAAACAGCGAAGTCTTTTCGCCATCTTCTGGAAGCAAAAGGTCGCGACCGCCTTTTTGACCCGATTTGTGGGGAGTATAGGTTGCAGCTGCCGTTGAAGAAGCAGTGCTTCTTCAATTTCTTCGACACATTCGGGAGCAAGGAAAGCTGCGAATGAAGATTCCAGCCGTAAAAATAAGTTGCCACAGGTCGGTTGCTCGGCTTTGTGTACCTTCGTTGCCCACTTCACAGGCCCAAGAAGACAATATCCAGATTGGCGCAGCTTTAGGCTTACACACTCCGTCACTAAGCCACCATTAACTTGTACAACAATCTGACTGCCCTTAGAACCCTTATCAAGCTTCGAGTGGCCCCATGAAGTCCAAAGAGACCTGATGCAGCTTTGCTCCTTTGACCAGCACACGCTCCAGGAGCGCACGCTGCGCAGGTAGCATGGATTTCTGCGAGTGAACCATGGTTACGGCCAAGACTGCGCCGCTTCGGCTTAACAAACCTGAGTTCTCGTTAAGGAATACTTCATTTTTAAGTTGCCATATGAGGGATCAAAAGTAAATGACGGGGGTCTCCTCTTTATGGTAATTTATCTGAAAATCCTTGAAAAGAACCCAGAAACTGTGCCCAGGATCAAGAACCAAGAGCTCCACATCATGAATACCATCCGTCAGAGATGCAGTGATGTACTCGTTGCACGCTGCCAGGCGGTCGGATCTTGCAGCAACGTCGGGCCGTTTGCGTAAGCATGTCTGCACCTCCCGCTGGGTGCTCTCGAAATAATTCAAAGGCCACATGTAGTCGAGGTAGACACATCCGAATTCAACTTTCGCCTGCAAGGCCACAGCCAATGCTGTGAAACTGGTCGAGTACACGCTCAAACTCTTGGCCTCCAGTGCCTTCACCTTGGCTGATGATCCAACCCCTAGCTTTCAGCTAACAAACTGTGTATATATATATATATACATACATACATGTTTTCACCTGTATGTACATATATACATAGAAATACACACACATCTATATATATATGTATATATCTGTATACAGAAAGCCCAAAACTTCAAGTCCTTAAAGCCGACAGCCAAGTCACAGCACCTGCATCGACGTTTGGACTTAAAACCTTGTCCCGCGGTCTTTGCAAACTGCTGATGGTAGCTCCCTTAGCGCCATCCAACACAAAGCATTTTTGCTCCTCAAGGTCCGAAGCCACGTCGCACAAAACCCAGTTGGAGACTTGTTTGGAAACATCTTCAATCGCAAAGTGACCCAAACTCCTGGTCATCATGCTCTTTGCAATGGACCCCTCTGGCAACTTGCTATGCAGATACTTGCAGCTCTCTCCACATCTTCGCTTGCTATCCATCATCCAGAAATAGCAATATGAGATGCAGGAGGGAAACAAACGCAGCTCGGACGGTAAGCTATGGATACAGCTCTGAATCACCCGGAGATCAGGCGTCGGGACATCCTTCAGGGCTCTCACCACCTCTGCTTCAAGGGACTCTTTGCTGCGCCTCACCGGGAGATCATGAGCTGCGATCTGCCGGGCCTTCCCGGCTCTTTTGGATGGAGCGCGTGTGCGCTGCGCTTCATTCGACATGTCGGATTCCTCTTCAAAGAAGTTCTCGGCGTCTTCCTCGACCGTGCCCGAGGCTACGCTGCAGCATGGACCAGCTCCATTGACTCTTGGGGTTGACCTGGCTCTCTTTGATGGGCGTTCTGCTGGCTCTGCTGCATCCGGCACATCGGATTCCTCTTCGAAAAAGGTCTCGGATTCCTCTTCGAAACATCTCTCAGCTTCCTCCTCTGCCTTGTCCCATGCCACCTCGCCGGTGCCTGACAAGAAGTCCGCATCGTCCTTGCGGATGTTTGTATTGGACAGCAACTTCCACGCGTCCAGATCCATGGCAAAGCAACGATAGGGTGTACGTATGCCTACAGACTCCCCAAGGTTTACGTGCATGCGCAAACAAAGGTACGTGTGTGTGTGTGTATGTATATATATATGTGAAGGCAGAGACGAGCAAGCTCGCCGATGGCTTGTTGCAGCCACTGGAAATGCAGACAATACTACTTTGGAATTGAGTCCGACATCCTACCAACAATCTTCTACCCTGTCCAGATCCGAAACAAAGCGGATCCGAAAGTGATGCTGCCTGCAGCTCAACTGAAACCCCTGATAAGCTGCCATGCATCTTAAAGTTCTGGCCGGCATGATGGACACGGTGGCCTGCCATTAACCCCAGCTGTAAGGACATACCCAAAACCCTAAACCCTAAACCGCAACCTTGGACCTCCAGACGCAGGCCATCTCCCCCCAACCTTAGGCCGTAAGCTGGCAAGCCAGACAGCACCGCCAGGATTAAAGCCCAACCCTCTTCGGGGCGGCTGCATGATCTCCAGGCGTTCAGGATTTCAGGCTTGCGGCTTTGCACAAACACGCATTCGTTCCACCTTCGAAAAAGTCGCTTAGGTGATGTTCTCCGACCCTGGATATTGATGGTTTGGATACGTTTGGATGCATAGGGTCTATAGGGCTTTGGGGCCTGGCGCCCTTGGTACCTGGTGGCGCCACCGTGACAACATTAGCATGGCGCAGGACTGTAAAGTCAGAGAGACATGCAAGCCTCCTCTCCCTCATGGCACGGCAGATGTCGGCTTCCGCGATTCCGAGCAGGTGGCGAGGCCCCTTTTCTGTCGCTTCTGCACGGCGCGATCTGCATAGCTTGCACTTCTGAACTCGCTTGTGCAGGAATAGGCTGCTAATGGCAACTGAACGCGCGGTTCGGTTTACAATCAGGGCTTAGGGCGAGCCGAACGGTAGATACCTACTGCTGTTTCCACTCTTCGGCTGCCAACGTACAAATACCATTGTCCAATGCATGCCGCGAGAACGAAATCTCTGGCTGCTCATCTTTGAAGCAGATCGTCGCTCACGCAAATTTTGCGTCATTATCCAGGAACTCGGGGAATGCCCCAGAGAGCCCACTATATACTAGGGTCCAAGGTTTAGGGTTCAATATAAATGAGTAGTTGGAGGTGTATCGTCCAACTGATGCAGATTGGGCTGTCTGGGAGGCCCACTATACCCTACATCCAACCCTGAATAGCCCTAATCTTCAGCAGCCAGGAACTTTACTTTGGGTCCCCCCCCCGGCGCAAGTCAAACCAAAACTGAGGCATTGAGGGCCTCGGAGTTCTCGGGGGGTTTAGGGTTTAGGGCTTAGGGTATTCATCCCTAAACCCCAAACCCTTAAACCCTCAACATCTAGGTGTGCTGCTCTTGTCTTCTACATTGAACCCTAAGCCTTAAACCCCCAAACCCTAAACCCTCAACCAAGCCCAAAAAACCTAAGACCCTAAGCCCTAAAATCTTTTCTTGTGGGTCTAGGTTTTTTTTGGGTATTTTTTTGGTTTTTTTTGGTATTTTTTATGGTTTTTTGGCCTTGAATGCTGAAAAACCTATAGGAATCGCACAGGAGGGGCGTGACTTTGGTCTTTTTTGGGTATTTTTTATGGTTTCCTGGGCCTATAGATTGTAGAGACCGGTACGCGTCACAAGGATGGGCCATGTGTCCATGCAACATGGTGC
>BGNK01002293.1:64006-107010 GCA_003297005.1 Symbiodinium sp. clade A Y106 | reverse complement strand
AACCACAGCCACAACCACAACGACAACAACAACAGCAAGGTAGTGTCAGTTTTCCTGACAGGAACTAAGAAAAATCACACCAAATCCGTCCAAGATGCAAGCTGAATAGTGTTTCTTTTGGGTCAAACCAAGCAAAAGAAGCAAAGTCCAAAATGTACGGCAAACGGTTTATTCCCTGGAAAAACGCAAGGTGACGTAGAGAAGCGAGCTTCATAACATCCAAAAAGAACCCTTTTCCAAAGACAATCACACGCAGTCCGTGCACGATGGTAAAAAAGACGTTGTCCCGACAAAAACCTAAGATAACGTACGTTTTAGGCAAGTTAATGTAGGTCTTCCCGCGGAAAACCAAGAGGAATCACACCAAATCCGTCCAAAATGTAAGAAAAACAGTGTTTTCCCGAGGGAAAAATCAAGGACAAGACTATGTTTTTTCGTAGGAAAACCAAGGAAAATCACACCAAATCGTCCAAAACGTAAGGTTGTCCCGACAAAAACCTAAGATAACATACGTTTTACGCAAGTTAATGCAGGTCTTCCTGCGGAAAACCAAGAGGAATCACACCAAATCCGTCCAAAATGTAAGAAAAACAGTGTTTTCCCGAGTGAAAATCAAGGACAAGACTATGTTTTTTCGTAGGAAAACCAAGGAAAATCACANGCGGAAAACCAAGAGGAATCACACCAAATCCGTCCAAAATGTAAGAAAAACAGTGTTTTCCCGAGTGAAAATCAAGGACAAGACTATGTTTTTTCGTAGGAAAACCAAGGAAAATCACACCAAATCCGTCCAAAACGTAAGGAAACTGGTCTTTTCCCTAGGAAAAACCAAGGAAAAGCAACAAAAAAAAAGACCCCCCTCCCCCCCAAAAAAAAGGACCCCAAAAAAAATCCACCCAATTATAACTACTATTACTACCATTTTTCCATTCCCTACTAACCAAAGGCAGGGCTAGGGCTTTCGGGTCGGTTTAGGGCTCTGGGGTTTCTGGGCTCTAAGGGTTGTAGAGCGTGGCATGTGGGCCAACGGCGGTCAGGGCTTTGTCGATGAAGTTCAGTGATCGAGAAGTTTGGTTAGTAGGGAATGGAAGAATGGTAGTAATGGTAGTTAGAATTGTACCCCATTCCTCCATTCCCTACGAACCAAAGGTAAGGAAGGTCAGTGGTCTCGGGTTGAAGGCAGCGGATTCGCGCTTGGGGGTTGCAGTTTCTCCATGCTTTTCGTGTCCATCACCTCCAAGGCCTGAAGACCAAGGTTCCTGTTCTTTGCACACTGAGTTTGCCATCCGGGCTGAGAATTCTGGGATCCCCACCATGGTATGCACACCCGGACATTTAAGACATTTAAGAGTCCTAAACCCGGTGTCTACGAGCATCGGTTTGGGGACTTCAGGCCCGAACGACGTACACTGTGACCAAAGGTTCGCGTTTAGAGAACGTCATTTCGGTGGATTCGGTGGCCGAGGGGTTGTGTAGGGTTTAGAGCCGGTATACGTTTACTATTGGCGTATTGTCCCATTAGCAGGGGAACGAAAATCCACCGAAAAGCTCTTGCGAACTAGTGGAGTGCAAGCAACACGGTGTTTGGAGCCTGAGGAAAGAGTAACAAACTTCCCAAGCTCCACCCTCGGCCAAAATTCCACGTCCCCAAACCCTGAATCCTTATAGTAACTCGTATTGTATGCCTTACACTAACCGTGCAAAAACCGCTCTACCTATAGTCTCCATTGTAGTTCCTTTTTTGGTTAACCAAAATCTCTATTATAGGATCCTAATCATAAAACTGGTTCACCAAAAAAAGGAATTACAATGGAGACTATAGGTAGTGTATCCCGAACCCAAGCCCGCAAGTCCGAAATTCCGAGGCCCGATCCGACCTAGGACCAAAAATCCGAGAGTTTAGGGTAGAACTTTAGGCTTGTATGAGTGGTCTTACGGTATTATACTAGCATTGTTCTAGATTTCTTCTGCTACTAGTCCAGTAGAAATCAAGATAGGCTTAATTTAGTGGAGTTACAGTATTATTCTAGCTAGCATTAGTTAGTATTGTTCTAGTATTATTCTCGCAGACTTAAACTGTTGGGCCAGTGTTGGGAGTTCATGCGCCGAGTTGCAGGAACGGCGCTGCTACAGTGCCCCGGATGTACGCTGGTCAACGGTCCAGGTTACCAGGGGGGAGAGGAGTCGCCTTCCCGATTTCTATAGGATCCGAAAACCTTTAATGCTATCGGCTTTAGAGTTAGTTGCTGGCTGTCAAGTTTCAAGATAAAGATGGCTCCTCTCGTTTCATATGTAGGTTCGTGGGTGCTGAGACCCCGGTGCTTTGCGCAGGATTGCAAACACTGCTTGCAAATAGAGGTTGACCTACCGCCTGCTTTCTAAGTTACTTGAAGGAACAGGAGAGCAGTAAGTAGGAGTAAGTAAGCATAACGTTTCAAGCATCATAGCACCAGTAACGCACTTGACATCCCAATCACAGCCTGACTGCCAAGTCCCAGCCTAAACGCTAAACCCAAACCAGACACTCTAAACATGGCCACCGTTTCTTGTTCTCCGAGTCCTACGCCCAATCTTTAGACCTTTTCGACATCCCATGAAATGGGTATTATTCTGATTGTTCCCTGAAGCCCTAAACCTTGAACCCTTAAGCCTTTAGCGTAAAGCAGTAGTGTTCTCAACTTTCAACCTTTCGCTTCACTGATTCTTGCCTGTTTTCATGAGGCACTTCTAGATTGAGGCCTTGGCTTCACGAGGGGCCCTGAGAATCGCCCCTGGACCTAATCCCTCAAGGCTCGACCCGACATCCCCAAACCCAAAGTCCAACAACTAATTCATCAAACCTAGATCCTAACCGAAAACCCTAAGCCGAATTCCTTTCCTGTCAATCCCAAAACTCTAGATGTCCCGGAGCCCAGAAGCGACGAAACCCGGAAGTAGGGTGAGCCGTCTGATGGTCTAGCTCCCCCCGACGACAAAGCCAATGCCGCCCATGTGCTAGATTGAAATGGCATTCATACATGCCCCTCCGTTAATCTCCCTCCTCCCAAACAAAAATGAGCAAACCGAGCTCAGAAACAAAAAGCTGTTCGTTCCTCTGAGATCCCACTGTCCACCTACTCCTCACCTGCCCGGCCCTCAGCTGGAGAAAAAGTTTGGGAGGGCCTAGTCGATTTTCCGGGCGTTGAATGTTTAGGGTTGCTAAAGTTTAAAGGCTTAAGGTTTAGATTTCCTTTAGCTGGTGCGGGCTCATTACGGTCCATTTCGGTTTAGGGCAGATTAAGGTTCCTGATTCACTAAGACGGGTTTGTGCATTCTTTGTGTGTTTGCGGACGTTGCGGGGGTCAATTCGAGTCTCAGCTTTGGAGTATCTTGTGGACCCTTCACAGCAGCATTCCCAACGTTCCACCATCTTTCATCCATGAACACCGGCCGAAACCACAACCTGGCCAAAGGGGAACTTACAGGTTAAATACGGGCAAAACAAGGAAACCGCATGCCTCAAGNAGCAGCATTCCCAACGTTCCACCATCTTTCATCCATGAACACCGGCCGAAACCACAACCTGGCCAAAGGGGAACTTACAGGTTAAATACGGGCAAAACAAGGAAACCGCATGCCTCAAGACACAGTGGACGCTAAGCTTGGATGTCCCAAGACCCCTAAAACCTTCTAAAACCTTAAACCCTAAAGCCCCAAAGCTCACAGAGGCCTCTTAAAAAAGTCCAAAGCATTAAGGCTCCGAAAAAAATGAAGCCCTGAAAATTTGAAAAGGTGCAGAACGGTGTCATCTGGAAGGGAGCTCTTCCGGCTTTGTCCGTCCTGTCAAGGTCCATCGTAACAGTAAGGTTTAGGGTTTAGGGTTTAGGGTTTAGGGTTACAGTGAACCCCAGAAAGTTGGAACATAGTTTTAGGAGGATTCATGCTGGGATTCCCTATACTTCACTGTAAGGGCATGAGGCCAATGATGTTCCAACTTTCTAGCTTCTGCTATAGGGTCAATGGTTCAGAGTTTGAGGTAGGGTTTAGGGATTTGGGAGTTTGTATTTCGGATTAGTGTTTCAAGGTTCAGCATGAGTAGAAGACTACATGTTTTGTAGAAGTCGTGGTAGCTCGGCTGCTCCTCCCCCAGTCCAACAACTTCAACTACTGCCACTAGTACCTTAGCAAGGGCTTTTGCAAGGGTTCCAAAACGGCTCCACGAGGGTTCAATAAGCGTTCCAGGGCTTTTAATCTTACTACCACCGCAAGTAACAACGACCATTGCTATGACGGTTCGTAAAGCTGCAGCTGCTATCCTGTTTTGGGCTGAGGATGTAGGGCTTCTTGGAGGGCCGTATCTGTCTTGTCTGTAGGGTTTCAGTGTTTAGGATTTATGGTTTTGGGAAGCAGTTCAGGCTCAGCAGCCCTCAACGATGCTCTGGGATACCGCACTGTCCGGCTCGATTGGAACGGAACTTAGAGCTGGACTCGAAGTTCCTCAACCCTAGACCCGCAACCCTGAACCCTAAGCCTAAACTGACGCCCTACACCCTGAACCCTAAATTTAGGCCCTAAATCAGCCCTAAACGCCAGCGTCTTCCTTCAGGCTGACCGGGCGCCTGACTTTCCCCAACCTGGTCCACCCACTGAGACTGCTGGTCGAGGCGCAGTTACCCAAGACCCCTAAGCCCCGAAATAAACCCCTGAGCCCTGAAAGCCTAGGTCCCTGAGTAGTACCCTTTTGTCCTTTTTTATTTTAGGGTCCCCTTGTTAAAGCCGAATAGTAGGATAAAGGGTACCCTGATTATCCTTAAAACCCTATACCCCGAGAGCCTGGCACCCTTTAGTTGGCGCTGGATCTGGGCTGGAGAGAAGCTTAGTAGCTGAGTGGATACACTTTACACCTTTTTGGGATAATATTACCCACTCCACAACTGAAAGTGTACAATTTTTGGGCTTATGAANAGTTGGCGCTGGATCTGGGCTGGAGAGAAGCTTAGTAGCTGAGTGGATACACTTTACACCTTTTTGGGATAATATTACCCACTCCACAACTGAAAGTGTACAATTTTTGGGCTTATGAACCCAGCAACTAAGGAAGGGAGCTCAAACACAAACCCTAAGCCCTGGCAATCAGTTCCCGAAGACCTAATCTCCAAACCCGAAGCCCGAAACTAAGCCCTGAACTTGAAGCCAAGGACGGTTTGGGGCTGGAGGGTTGAGGGATCGTAGGTTTGTAGCGCTCTGGGCCGTTTTGATTGAGGGTGTAGGAAGGGTTCCCTCAGCCCGACACCCTAAAACATCCCTACACTTAAACAGAAACACAACATCCCNAGGGTTGAGGGATCGTAGGTTTGTAGCGCTCTGGGCCGTTTTGATTGAGGGTGTAGGAAGGGTTCCCTCAGCCCGACACCCTAAAACATCCCTACACTTAAACAGAAACACAACATCCCAACCCCTCAAAACCTTGGATGCCTCAGCCCTAGGTATCCTTCGAGCCTGAGCAAGCTTAAGCAAAAGACCCCTAAAGCCCTGAACCCTAGACCCTGCAACGTAATTACCCTAACCCCTAAACCGCGAACCGTACAACCTGAAACCCGAGACCCTAACCCCTAAACCCTGAACCCTAACCCCTAAACCCTGAACCGTACAACCTGAAACCCGGAACCCTCGAAGCGAACCCAGGAGCTGGTTCCCTGGAGCAAGCTCGGGGATGAGCCAAAGTGTGCAAGGCTGCAAACCCTGCATAATCTAGGTGCTTTCCTACTTAGTGACTAGAATGGGAGTCCTCTTCAGGGTTCTCTTAACATCGCTATAGCGGACCTATAATCTATAGTAAGGGTTCTATCGTGTAGGGGCTTGTTTAATTAGAATAGGGTTTGGGGCTTATTATAGTGTAGTCAGCACAAGTTCAGAATAAGCAACCCTGGGGAATGGTACGACTAATTCTTCGATCTGATTTTACCCGTAGAAAGCCCGATACACTCAGTTGAGGGCTGAGGGTTTCCCAAATCCGTAACCCCAAACCCTGAACCAGATACCCTCAACCTTAAACCCTCACACTAGAGTCACTAGACCCTAAGCTCAATTATAAGAGTAATAAAGAGGAGTTAAGGCTATGTTCGTTGGGGTTTAGTGCTTGTTATAATAGGGCCTGACTTGGGTTTTATGGTTTAGGGTTCAGGGGTTTCGGGGTAGAGCTTGACTTGGAGGTACATAGCCTGATGAAGTACAAATATGCCTATACAGCTCCCTTCCTGCGAAATCAGTGCTCCCAGGATCCGTTAATACAAGAGTTTGCCGTAAACCATGAACCCCAAGACAGCAAAATCTAAACCACAAACCCTACTCCCAAATCCAAACCCAGAACCCCTATCCACAAATCGCAACTCCGAACCTAAACCTTAAACCCTAAACCTTAAGCCTTAAACCCTAGTCAATGAAGGCCTCATCTCTCCGTCCTGAAGCCCGATACATCTCGGTCCTAATCCCAGAGGGTCCATAGATACTACTACATATTATGGAATCAGGTCCCAAAAGACCATCCTTGCCATGGTTTTGGGGACATAATTTCATAATGGTCGTATATATGGACCCTCTGGGAATACACTTTCAAGCCATGGCAGGTGAAACCTTGACCAAAAATGGTTTTTCAGTCAGAGATTACAAGGAGCTCACTTTTGATCAGGAGCCTCCTCCTTCGAAAGCTTTTGATTTCACCGTGAAGTGGGATGAAAGTCCACCCAACAAGATTCCTGCAATCTACAGAGGCAGGACTTTTGTCAAGATTGCCTTGAGAGATTTGAAGACAGCAGTGAGTCCAAACTACTTCTGGTTCCCGCTTCCAGTGTCGGTGAAGGTCAGAAGCGGTGATGAATCGCTTATTCTTCTGGAGAATCAACTTTTCGCTGTGGTTCACACACTCAGCATAAAAAGAAATTTCTGATTTCCTTTACTCAACAAGCTGAGCAACCCAAATCTAAACAGCCTTGCACCATTACTTGGAGGGTCGGGGGACGTAGTAAGTAGGTGTTGAATAGAGTTATAAGTGCCTAAACAGGGTCTTTCATTGGGGTCTGACTTTTCAGCGTATAAAATGACTGTTTACTACGTCCGCCCGGCCCTCCAAGTAGGCTTTAGGGGCCTAAACCCCTAAATTCTAAACCCGAAACCCCGCAGTTCAACTTGGAAAAGACAACCCTAAACCCTAAACCAAAGACCCCAAATCTTCACAGCCTTACTCGGTTAGGCTGTAGGGTTTAGGACTGAAAGCCCTGGCGCAGGCGCTGCTTCAGCGGGACAGCGGTGGCCAATAGTCAGGCTGCCTCCAGTTTCGGGTTTTAGGGTTTAGGGTTTCGGCTTTAGTTATCGGGTTTAGGGTTTTGGGTTGGGAGTTCAGGGTTTAGGGTTGAGTGTTTCGGGCTTGGGTTTAGGGTCCTGAACCAATAGGGATAGAGCTTAGGGCTGTGAGGCTTGATATTCATCTGGGTAGTTGTCAAAATTATAATCCCTTTTGGGTACCCTCAATAATAGGTGCCGTATTATAAAAGGGACCCAAAAGGGGACCATAATTTTGACAACCACCCATCTGAATCTAAGATGTCCGGGGTCTGGGTTCTTGTCAAGGAGGTTAGTTCAAGATACCATATCAAAGAAAAGCCATATTATACTGTAGATCCCTAGTATAGATAGACCCCTATTATAGATCCCTATTATAGATCCCTATTATAGCTCCCTATTATGGTAACTTGACTTAAATTCCTACAGACGCCGAAACCCCATGCCAGGGAGCCTTCGGCCTCGCTGCTTTGGGGCTTCGGGGGCTTTGGGTTCAGGGTTTACTTAGGGTTCCTTAAAGGGATCTATAGGGTTCCTTAAAGGGATCTAGGGTTTAGGGTTTAGGGTCTACTTGAAGGGGCAGGGGACTTAGTAAGTTGGCCATAAGTAGGGTTACAATTAGGGTAACTCCACTTAGGGCACTTATAACTCTACTTATAACCTACTTACTAAGTCCCCTGCCCCTTCAAGTAACCCCAAGGGTCCAAAGGACCCAATAATAAGGTACTTGGGTTTAGCATAGTAGTAAGTAGGTTAATATTCGGGAGAGTGCATGATTATTAGGTACTTGGACCCACCTTCAATACCATACTACAGAACCCCTGACTACGTAGTTGCCACTCCGTGTTAGCCACCCTAAGCCCTAAACCCCAAACCCCTAAACCCTAAAATCTGAAGCCCTGAATCCCTTAACCAGACCTCAGCAACCCAAGACTTCCTACCTCAGTGTTTAGGTCGGAGGGTTTAAGACTTAGTTTTTTTTTTAGGGTTCAGGGTTTAGGGTTAACTTACACAAGATCTTGAGTTCAACGTTTTGGNCTCAGCAACCCAAGACTTCCTACCTCAGTGTTTAGGTCGGAGGGTTTAAGACTTAGTTTTTTTTTTAGGGTTCAGGGTTTAGGGTTAACTTACACAAGATCTTGAGTTCAACGTTTTGGGGTTCAGGCGTCGGCTTAAGATGTAGTGTTTAGGGTTCTAGGACTTGGGGCTTAGGGTTTGTCAAAATTTAGTGTTTAGGGTCGAAGATTTAGGCTTGAGGGTCCTAATATTTAGCCCCAAACCCCGAACCCAAGCACGAAACCTTAAAACCCTAAACCCTAAACCCTAAATTAAAGCGCAACTGTAGATCTCCCGAGCTTGCTTGGACGCAGCAGCCGAAATGCCCGATGCATGAGGCCCAACAGCCTCAAGCTGCTAAGCCCCGAAGTCCTACACCCTAAACCCTAAACCCTAAAATCCCCTAAACCCTAAACCCTAAACCCTAAAATCCCCTACACTCTAAACCCTAAACCCTCAACCCTAAATCCCACTAACTCCTAACCCTAAGCTTTTGGAGGTGGTACAGAGACTGCTCCCACCGGCGGTGCCCTTCGCTGTGTGGATCCTGACAGATGNACTCTAAACCCTAAACCCTCAACCCTAAATCCCACTAACTCCTAACCCTAAGCTTTTGGAGGTGGTACAGAGACTGCTCCCACCGGCGGTGCCCTTCGCTGTGTGGATCCTGACAGATGAGCCCTGCTCGCAAGCCTCAGGATTTAAAGTCTCGGGTGTGGGGGGGATTCAAGGCTTCGGGTTTAGGGTTTAGGGTTTAGGGTTTAGGTTTAGGGTTTAGGGGTTTCGGGTTTAGGGTTTAGGGCTTCGGGTTTTGGGGTTTTGGGGTTTGTGGGTTTGGCGGGTTTACGGTTGAAGGTTAGGGCTTTAGGGCAAATCTCGGGAATTTCCCGCATGATCAGGCTTCTCGGGGCTCCCTAAACCCTAAACCCTTAGGAATTGGGCGTTCAGGATGTAGCGAGGTTCGGGGGAAGACAAAGGGCCGCAAGAGCTTCATGAGCAATTTCAGGGAGGTTAAGAGGGAGGGGGTAAGGGACCAGACTGCTGCACTTCCTTACATAGGCCTCCTACCCCGGGTTCCTCAGTATAAGTTTAGCTAGTATATCAGACACCAAAACCCTACTCTAATATTAAGGTCCGTGTTAGGAACACCCATTCTGTGTTCAGACCCGACATGCGATATCTCACAGTGCCGAAATGCCCAAACCGTAGTCTCTAAGAGTCCCTGAACATCCGAAGCTCTGGCCCCTCTACCCTAAACCCCGAAAGCTTAAACACGACGCCCCAAACACTAAACCCTAAACCCGAAACCCTAGGACCACGATGGCAGCGGAATCGCGGCTGGTCATTGTGCGAACTATGACTTCGAGCTGGCACTAGGTGCCAGCATAAGCGTGGGCTTAGGGCTTTAGTGTTTTAGGGTTGTGCAGTTTTGGGGTTTAAGTTTAGGGCTTACCTGTAAAAATGCTCGAATGTGTTCAGCATATGGTGAAGTAGGCCAGAACATAAACTGGCGTGTTCAGATCTAGTTTCCTTCTGATGTGTGCGCAGACTTTCTTTGCGGTCAGTCTCAAGATTTTGCCATGGATGCAACATTGGTGAAAGCAGACTTTCTAGCCTCGAGCGAAGGACTATCAATAGTATCCATGGTATAAAGATCAACATGAACACGTAAAGTGATATTGCTACTGGTTTTCCTGGCACCCCAGTCTTGATGTCAGTAATGGTATCCACAGTAGTCAGAACGAGAACAACAAGGACAACGGATCAACTATCACGATACATGGAGCAACACGAATGACCCGGGTTCCTCTTCTTCGTCTTCTTCTTCGATTGTCTACTTTTCTCCTGGCTTAGAGCCTCGGTGCAAACAGTTCACAGAGCTGCCATTTAGGGTGTTGGTCTCTAGCGTAAGGTGCAGGGTGCAATGCTCAACAACAACAGGCATCTCATCGGGATCTGATCAATCGAGTTGGCAAAACACCGAGGTTCCTGTTCTTACGATCCTTGTTCAAGGTTTGCTTCATGGCTTTGGGAGTGTACCTGCAGCGGCGACCCACGAAAGGGCCAGACGTGACCACAAACCCAAGGCACGTCATTGGACAGATACCCTCCGCCCTGTTCGCCCGGAAGCCCCAAGCCCTAACGCGAGCACCTGAACACCCGAACTCTCACTTCAATGGGCTCAAACGTCACACGCCGAACCTGGAAGCTTGCACAAAAAGCTTAAGTTCTAAGCAGAAACGCTTAACCCGAAACTCCCCAAACCCGGGGGCCTAAACCCTCAAACCGTAAAGCCTGAGCCCCCAAACCCGGACGCCTAAACCTTGAACCCTTCAACTTTTATGGAATGCTTTGCTGAACCCTTGAAGGAATCCTTTAAGGAAGCCTTCTTGTGGAACTGTTTAAGGAACCCTTAAGCCTTAAGCAACCCTTGAAGACCCCCTTTGAGGAACCTACTTTTCAGGCATTTTTAAGGAACCCTTCAGTTAATTGCTAGACCCCAAAATCCCTTGAAGGTCCCATTGAGCCTTCACAGCTGACCTCCGAGTGGCTTGGTTGAAGCTTTTCATAAAGGCTGTGAAAAGCGCGCTCTTAGAGGGATTCTCAAAAAGGTGTGGGGTTTAGGGTCTGAGTTCTATATGGGTTTCATAAGGGTTCGTATAAGCGTTCGTATGAGGGTTCTTGAAAAGGTCCAGGTTCTATGGGGGTTCAGGATTTAGAGTTTCGGTCTTCAGGTTTTAGTTGTTTTTGAGCTTAGGTTTCTTGGTTTGGGCTTTGGGGGTTTAGAGTTCAGCGGCAATCTCGGGTTTAGCGCCTTTGGCCTTGCAGTTTCTGCAGATATGTTGACGGGTCCGTGGGGGGGCGGGGGGGCATCTGGGTTTCTTTCTGGGTTTAGGGTCTAAGGTTTAGGGTTTTGGGTTTAGGGTTTAAGGTTTAGGGGGCTTTCAGGTTGTTGAGTCTCTACCCAGAGCTGCAGGCATTTGCAGAGGGCTCTATGTGGGCTTCGCAGGATCTGCACTTTCTCAGGATTCTTGTGTTGTTTTTCAGATTGGGCAGCTCCAAATTTCAAGTTTCTTGGGTACCTGTTGCGGTTTCAGAAGCCACTAGAAACCTTGAGCCCCTCACCCAGTACTATATGCAGGGGGCTGCAGAATTACTACAAATACTCGTCCGAAGGCTATAGTATAACATACCCCAGCCCAAATCCACTTCATGAAGGCCTCTATACATTTTAATTAATGAGGAGCCTGCAGGCCCATATCCGAAAGAAAACTCATTGAAGCCTCAGTCAAGAATCGCTCGATACTTTTGACCCCAAACCGCCTTAACCCCTAAACGCCTAAACCCTAAACCTTAAACCCACGCCTAAACCGTAAACCCTAAAAGCCCTTAGCCCCAAACCGCAAGCAATTTCTATAGTGCCCTACTTGGAGGATCATGGGACTTAGTAAGTGGGGTTATNAACCCTAAACCTTAAACCCACGCCTAAACCGTAAACCCTAAAAGCCCTTAGCCCCAAACCGCAAGCAATTTCTATAGTGCCCTACTTGGAGGATCATGGGACTTAGTAAGTGGGGTTATAAGTAAGGTAACTACAGTTATAATGACTTATAAGCCCAATTAAGGTACTTCTAACCCTACTTACTAAGTCCCATGATCCTCCCAGTAGACCCTAAACCCTAAACCCTTATAGTACCCCTATAGATCCCTTTAAGGAACCCTAAGGTGTAGTCTTTTAAGTCCCATGATCCTCCAAGTAGACCCAAATAGGCCTTATTAGGTCCTTATTATGGGCATTAAGGCCACCTACCCCCCCTCCCCCTAAGGGTCCCTATGATAGACCCTAGCCCTCCAAAATCAAAGCCCGATGCTCCAGCCTCCAAAACATAAAATTCCCATGGGGTCCTACGGTTCTGATGGACAAAATCCTGCATGANCCCCCTAAGGGTCCCTATGATAGACCCTAGCCCTCCAAAATCAAAGCCCGATGCTCCAGCCTCCAAAACATAAAATTCCCATGGGGTCCTACGGTTCTGATGGACAAAATCCTGCATGACCCATAATAAGGAGTATACCATAATTCCCATAGTTTAGGGTCCTTAAGGTAATGCAGGATTTTGTCCATCAACCGTACCAGGTTCCTCGGTCCACCCGCCTGGCTCTGCGAGGCTGATAAGGGGGGCCTTAACGGTTTAGGGTCTTGGGTTTAGGGTTTAGGGTTTAGGGGCAGGGGGTGGATGAAAGGGATTTCGACTCACCGTTGAGCATCAGGGCTCCGGATTGGTTTTGTTTCGGGTTTATGGTTTCTGAGTTCGGGCTTGTGAGGGGGTTCTGGGTTTCGGGGGTCGTGGCTTTATGGTCTTGTGGGGTTTGCTGGTTTAGGCATCTAGTTCGCAGTTGTGCAGCGTCGAGTGGTTAGATGATGTGATCTCGGTGACATTCGTCTTGGGTCGTGGCTTCGGATATCCTTAAGAGAACCCTTAGAAGAAGAACCCTTACAAACCCTCGTGAGAACCCTTATAATAACGACACAAACCCTGGAGGCTCCACTATTCATCGCTAATGCACGCCACAAGCACTAAGTTCAGGATCGTGTCTCCTTATGGGTGTAGGGTTTTGGGTTTAGGGCACTGTGCAAGGTTCAGAAATTAAGGGTTTAGGGTTTTGGGTTTAGTGTAAGGGCCACTTCCTCGACCGAGCAACAGTTGTTGCTGGTAGTACGTGCTGTCTTCCACACGATTTATCCGCCTCATACAAGTTCTATGAAGGTAGGGCAAATATTGCCGTACGGTCCATATATACATACCTCAAACCTGTTTTCGATATGCATATGTGTATGTACATACGTATGAATGTTTGCAATGATCTGTTTCGAATTTCTCCAAATCTCCATTCAATCATTTGGCACCGGTATCAAGTCCCGTAATACGCTGCACAGCCGTATCTAGAAAAATACACACAGCCATATTAAAACTCTTGAAGAGCACTATTCCATTATCACAAGGCCTCTCTAGCAACACTTCCCTGGGCCCTATACCCTACAACTGGTTGGGTGAGCCTGCAGCGAGAGCGAAGCGCCCGTTGCACTTTCAAAAAGTCCCTAAACTCTTTGCCCTAGACCCACCTAAAACCCTAAGCCTTTAAATCCCTAAACCCTCAACCCGAAACCCTAAACCCCAAACCCTTAAACCAAAAACCCTACAATGCTTTTGCACTGCAGGGGGCGGCCTGGCCGACGCGGCTGGTCCGCCGCCGGAAGATTTTGGGTCTCAACAGGGGCTCCACGCGGCTTAGTTACTTAAAGGATCATGGGACTTAGCAATTGGGGTTATAAGTAAGGCAACTACAGCTATAACTACTTATTAACCCTACTTACTAAGTCCCATGATCCTCCAAGTAGGCCCAAAACCCATTCCAAGCATTTAGGCCCCTACGTCAGGGTTTAGGGTCTAGGGTTTAGAGTTTCGTTGGGGTTTAGGGCTTTAGGTAGTTATGAGGTTAAGGGTTCAGCTAGGGTTTTTGTGTAGTGAAGGAGTTAAGGAACTTCAGGTAGTCAGGCAGATAGGGTCCGATAGGGTTTTAGTTGGTCGGTTTGCAGTTAGTTAGGATTCTAGTTCGGGTTCTAGGGCTTTTGCAGCACTTGAGTTTTTCTTTCGGGGGGGAAGGTTGAGGGTCTTTTGTATTTCGGACGCTTTAGTGCCTGGGCCTCATTGCAAAAAAGTTCACGGCCTTCTAAACTCTGAGCCCTAAACCCAGTCTAGCTTTTCTTGTCAGGTTTAGGCCTAGAGCTTAGGGTTTCCAGACTCGAGTGTTTGAGGGTGAAAACGGCTCTAGGGCTGTTCGGCCCCAAAACTGAACCTTAAACCCTAAACCCTAAGCCTAGAGATGTTGCGTCTTGGGGCTGCCGACTCGGATCGATGTAACCCTCGGCGGGATCAGGGCTTTGCAGCTTGCTTATTTTGAGTGTTTAGGGCTTTTGAGTTTGGGCGAGGGTTGGAGTTGGCTTTGTGCATGGCCTTTTGTGGTGAAGGTATCGAGCTTCAGGTCCTATTAAACGTATACTGACCCCTACAGAGCCCTCAAAACCTTACAGAACCCTATAAAGAGTGTACAAAACCCATTATAGAGCCCTCAAGGGAGCCAGCCAAGGAACCCTATACTCCAAACCTCAAATCCCAAACGTAAACCCAAAACCCCAAACTCTAAACCCTAAACCGTCAAGAAAGAAAGAAATAGAAATTGCTTGTTTTTGTTTGTAGCCACAGTCACGGCCCAGCCCGGCCCGGCAAAATCGAAATGATAATTGTAATCAACGGGACAAGCAATTTCGAGAAACCAATTCCTACAGATCCAACCAACCCAGCCCCAGTTGAACCCAGCCCAGACCCCACCCCTTCAGCTTTCAGCCTGTCCCAAACCCAAAGAGCAGCCCAGCCCACTTCCAAAACATAAAAAGCAATCAGAAAACCAGCCCAACCCCCCCCAGCCCAGGCCAGGCCAGCCAAGACAGCAGCCCAGCCTAGTTCCCAAAGCAGTCCCACCAATTCCAAACCCCCAGCCCCAGCTCAGTCCCAGCCCCCACGGCCAGAGCCCAGCCCCCGCCCCACCAACTCAAAAACCCAAGTTCGGAAAGGAAACCTGGGCAAGACTTTCGGTCAAAACGTTTTTGGCACCCAAACCCTTAACAATTTCTACAAACCCTGACACCCTAAAACCAAAACTCTAAAATCGAAACCTTAAGCCCTAAACCTCTAAAGTTTCAACCGTATACCTCAAACCTTAAACCTGAAACCCCTAACTCGTCGAACTCCGAACGCTCGACACTAAAAGTTGAACCCCAAATCCTAAACCCCACACCTTAAACCGCCCTTAATCCTGAAACCCGAAAACTTAAACCTTGAACCCTGAAGCCTGCCCCGCTAACTTGTCCAACCCTAAACCCTAAACTCCAAGCCCTAAACCCTTGACCAGTTTCGATGAATGAGGCGGGGAGCATGGGCCGGGAGGCACAGGATATAACTTTTTTCAGTCTGTCTGTAACCTTGAACATCAAGACCTCCAAGCTTCATCCTAGCAGCGAGCCCCAAGAGATCCCTGCCGCAGAAGTCGAGTTCTCAAACGCCGCCAGCTGATATCTCTACACTTTCCGGTCCAACCTTATCCCTAGAACCCGACCCCATACACCCACCACACCTCCCCAGCTTCCGAACTCGTTCGTTCATCAAGCCCAGCAGGTTAGGTGCCTCCGGAAACAGATCACATGCTTTGCTACATCGGGGTCGCCTCGATTCATGATGCCGATGTTGACCCTGGGGGGAGGCCGACTACAAAAGATCAAAGGAAGCCAGTCCAGTCGACTTAAGTACGCAACCCCGGTTCCCGCCAGATCCGCGTCCTTGTGCTGTCCGAGTTCTGCGCACCGCTGGTCTTCGAAGTGCTTGCAGATGCCACGGTGGAGCACGTCAAGGCAAAGTTTGCTCTCTGAGTCGGATAGAATACTCGACTAGTATCCCGCCTCCGAATGGCCTATCCGATCCCATATGGCTGGGCACGCTGAACCGTGGACATGGTTGGAATCCTCGTTGATCTACAGTCGCAGGCCTCGAGCTAAGCTGTTCGACCTCCACAGTGTTGTGGTATTTAAGATGTTTTCGCATTCAGGCTGCCGCTCGTCGTTTGTACCAAGTTGCGGCGAGTCAAAAAAGATCGACTTGGCCAATTTTTTCTAGCCGAAAGTTAAAACAAGCTTGGACAGCTGACTGCTCTCCTGATCAATCCGAGTTAAGTCTGTGATGCCGCACGGCTTGTTTCCGTGGGATCGATTGTCCGGCGAGTGTTGTTCGTCTTGATACAGACCTGTTCCTGCAGGAGGCTTTGCTCAAGCAGCCCCCTCTTGTCGCTAGATAGAGCAGACAGTAGGATTACCATGATAACAACCTCGGCACGGGACCGCGAGTAACATCTTAGCGACACATCAAACGAACTGCAGAAACGAGCAATCGCAGCACCCGCCGACACAAGGAGCCACTGATGCAATACAAGCTTTCGTGCTCCAGGACGATCAGCTGGTTGCCAGCTCCCGAGTCATATCGTTGCGACCCCACGACAAACAATTCACCGTCAGCATCAGCCACCACGAGGCGATGGAAGGACTCACCGAGGATACGTCCCAAGCACGACAGGCTGCTCGGCTCCGAATCTTGCGGCACTCTTGCGGCATGCTTTCCGAAGACCATTTGCACCAGTCTGCGAGCAAGCATCTCAGTCTGGCGCGACGACGAAGATCGGATCAGCCCTGCGTCCGACGCAACAACGCACGTGCTGAAGATCCGTCCAGTTTGGCTACAGCGACTACTTTCAGGCACCGACCGCATGCAACGACATAGTTCAAGCCATGATCACACGATCGATTGCAGGTGCGAAAGCGAGGAACTTCCAAGCACACCGTGCCCGCGGCACCTACATCGTGCAGGATCATTTTGATGGAAACAGGCACCAGGCTCATCAAGGGCACCGTCACTCTCACACAGTCTCGTGTCCTCACCATCGAAGAGCAGGTCACCTTCGCCGGCGTCCTGCAGGCGGGTCACTCTGTGTCCCGCGCCAAGACACCTACACCAGCTCGGAGGTACTGAGCCCGGAGCCCTTCGAGGCGGGCACTGCGCCTCGTCACAGGCAGGCAGTCTAGGAACCGGTGCCCACGCAGATACCATCATGGGCAGCCAAAGGAGCCGTGGTATGGCTACGATGCGAGCACTGCCTGAGCACCCTTCGTCTGCCGCCAGAAGCGAGGACGCGCCGATGCAAAGCCAAACGGAAGCGTTCCAAAAGTATCACCCAGATGTGATTTTTTGGTCGTTGCTGCAGTAAAACAGAGGACCGCCGCACATCCGCAGGCGTTAGGGTCTGGGGATTAGGGCTGCGTGTAATCGTTGGTGATATAAGTAAAACAACAACGCTACAACCGAAAAAGAAGCGACAGTTCTTATGTTTTCGAACATGACTTTATGTTTTTGGCTTGGCGGATTTCGACGGATAGTGTTTAGGGTTACCAATTTCAGTTTTGACAACGAAAACAACACTTTCGCTGATCACCAAATCAAAAGTGCTTGCAGGCCTTCTTGTTTCAGCCCATAGAATCAGGTTTTGGTTGATCGAAAAGGGTTTAGGGTTGAAGTTTAGTTGTCCATTTCCGAAGTTTCCACCACGGTCAAGCCTATCTACAAGCCTGCCGGCCCACGAACTACGAAGTCGAGTTCGAAAAAGCAAACCTGCTCAAAACTTTTGGTCGCAACTTTTGGTCAAAACTTTCGGTCAAAACTTATTGGCACCCAAACCCTTAACAATTTCTATAAACCCTACCTAAACCTTGAACTTACACCCCTAAGCCCCTGAACCCTAAACCCTGAACAAACCCCGAAGCCCAATCCGAGGAGCAACTTCCCAGCGGCGCCAGAGCAACAGCCGACTCTGGAAGCCCGCGGCAGCCTCAAAGGGTATACCTAAGGCCTTAAAGGTTCCTCAAAGGGATCTATGAGGTCTCCATAAGGGAATTAAGGCGTAATCCTTGGGTCCCTTTAGGATTTACGGTTGAGGGTTTAGGGTTTGGAGGGTTTGCACAGTTTGCAGGGCTTGGAGGGTTTAGAGGGTTTAGAGGGTCTAGAGGGTCTAGAGGGTCTAGAGGGTTTAGAGGGCTTAGAGGGTTTAGGGGTTTGGGGTTTAGCCTTCAGGGTTTCGCATTTGGCGTTGCTTTACTGGGCTCCCCTAAGGGTTCGAAAACGGGTGTTGTAGGTTTTCAAGCGGTGATTTACTTTTCGGGCTTCAAGGAACTGTTCTAGGAAAGAGAGGGTTCGGGGATCAGGGATCAGGGGTTAAGGACTGAGGGACCCACTTGACCCACTTGGAGAATCCTTATTGCGCAAGCTCGTTCGTTGTACCCTTAATTGGAGTTGTCAGTAGCGATGACTGTAGATAAAGTTCCGGGTGTAGGGTTGAGGGTGTAGTTTAGAGTTGAAGATGCACGGTTTAGGGTTTCAGGGTGCAGGGCTTGGGCTTCAGGGTGCAGTGTCTCGTATTTCGGGGTTGTGGGGCTTAGTATTGGGGTGTCGGGTTCTGGCAGCGATCCTTGAACGCGGGCTTAATCAATCTTGCGTAGTAACTCTTCATAAACGAGATTTAGGTTACTGCGCCCTCTGTATCAAGGGATACCCCACACCCTCAGGCCTCATGCTGAGCGAAAACCCTACACCTTGAACACGAAACCCTACACCCTGAGCACAAATCTCTACTAAAGTTTAAAGGGGCCCGTACGAAGCGTCGCCGTCATTACCTTAGCAGAGGGATTAGGGCCTGGCGCGGCCATTGCTGCCTTACCGATTTCGCTGTGTATGCCAGCATTCATTGACGTGTAAACTTAGGGCGTGCCCTTTTGCAGCCTTGATTTTCTAGGGAGCTCCGATTTCCTGCTTCAAACACTGGAAGTTGCCTTCATGATGCCAGCACAAAGAGAACCGATACAAATACTCTACCAAGGCCGGGTCGACTTTCATCTCGCCGTCAGGGGCCGAAACTCGCCATGGGGACGGTAAGTATGACTTCTGGCATCTGTTTCCACATGTTGTCGACCATGCCACTGTGCGGCAGTTGCAAGGCATCTCCTATTGAAGGATATTGTGCTTACTTTCTCGTCAAACAAGTGGTCACCTAGACAACAAAAACGAAAACAATTGCTGCACTGAGTCTATGCTGTCTAGGTGGCATCCACATCGTATGCCAAGACTTGGGAACAACAAGTACGTGAACTTGCTTGTCAGCAGCCCGCACTCCCACACAACAAGTACATGAAAACGCCTGACTGCAAAACAATCAGCATTGACTTAGATAAGGTACGAGTTGTGCATAAACATGTTTGCTATCATACCTCCCCCACCGCCCCCCCCCCNCCCCCCCCCCCCCCCCCCCCCCCCCCCACCCCCCCCCACGCCCTAACGAGTAAGAAATTGAAGCTGAGGATGTGACTTGGGCAGGGGCATAAAAGCTTATTTGGGCAGGTCAACCGTGGCCCCGTCTAGGATTAGGGAGTTTCTGGCTAGAGTGGCTCCCGACAAACACATACGCACAAGCATTTGACCACTAGAATCAACCTGATAGAGGCATTGTTGATAGAGGCATTGCGTCCCGGAAGGCAGCATCCTTCCCTTTATGTGCCCCAGGCGTGAGGGCTTTGGCAAGAGTTAATTATAGGTCTTAGCATTTGGTTTCGTCGTAGTAGCAGTAGTAGTAGCAGCAAGGAGTGGTAGTAGTAGAGGTAGTAGTAGTAGAGGTAGTAGTAGTAGTAGTAGTAGTAGCAGCAGCAGCAGTAGCAGCAGTAGCAGCAGTAGCAGCAGTAGCAGCAGTAGCAGCAGTGGTGGTAGTACTCGTAGTAGCAGTACTTGTAGTAGTGCTGGGAGGAGGAGGAGGTGGGGAGGAGAGGAGGAGGAGGACTAGTAAGTATTAACTAGGAGTAGTAGTGGTCGTGTGGTGGTGGTGGTGGTGGTGGTGGTGGTGGTAGTAGTAGCAGTAGCAGTAGCAGTTGCAGTCTAGTTCCAGTAGCAGTACCAGTAGCAGTAGCAGTACCACTACCAATACAGTAGCAGCACCAGTAGCAGTAGCGGTAGCAGTAGCAGTAGTAGTAGTAGTAGCAGCAGCAGCAGCTTGCGGGTGCGTTTAGTCTAGGCCTTCGCTTCACCGTTTACCTTTTTTGAGGTGTGGATTTTGTGGATTTCATGCTCGCGCTTGACAATCCCCCCGTCCTCGGTGCGGTTTAAAAGGTCGGAACCCTGGAACTAACCTTATTCAGTTCTTGTAATTTCATTTTTGGGCGCTCCTTCTTCACGTGACAGGCGTTGCCATCAGTGGAGGGGATGCAAGGTCGCTCAACATCGCTTTGATTCTCGCGGTGCTCGCCCACGCTGCGCCTGGGCTAGATTGTTTGTCAGTCACGGCGTGTCACTGTGTTGCGTCCATGTTCTGCGTCAGTTCATAGTTTCTGCAGCTTATGTGTTTTGTGTGTTATAGCGAGCTTCACGTGCGATGCGGCAAGGCCATGGATACTCCGAAGACCTATACAGCCAGTGGCTATCTCGCCTATTGCCAGACCGTGTGCAGAGACTTGCGTGTGGCGTTCGATACAGAGTTATCAGCCGTCCTATCCGTGAGAGCCTCAAAAATAGTTCATACGGCCTTGCTTCTCTTCACTGTGTCGGTTTGAGGCCGACATGATCTTTGATGGCTGGAACATCGACAATCCAATTCGTGGAAAGTTAAGGGCAGCAGCGGTTGCTTCACGTGATGCGTTCCTTGAAAGCATTGCAGGAACGTGCTTGTGGACGGTTAGCTTTGTTCGGTGAGCTTCTGGGAAACGTCTGGCAGACTAGCTAGTAGCAGATCTAGTGCGGGGTTTTTGAAGCCTCTGATAATGCAGTCAGGTGGAGAACTTGCCATCCGACACTCTCTCGGGCATGGTCTGGTTTCCCGAGGAACGTGAGGTGGAAGAACGCATTCTTGCGCTTCGTGTGGTGGCTGGGAGCCCGCGGTGGGCGCTTGCTTACCCGGTAAGTCCAACAGTCGCAGAAAACGAGGCGGTTCACAACCTTCATGGTAAACCAGGCGGTTGCGACACAGGGCGTTGTGAGCCCGTTTTTGAGACTTAGTTTCCTTGGCACGAAATCTGCAGATTTGGATGGTTGTTTGAAGCAGTTCTGAGACGCTAGCCTCTGGTTTATGCCGGAGTCACGCAGGAGTCACGCCAGAGTCACGGGTAAAATGGGGCGGTTCGAGCCCGCTCCTCTCTAAACTAAGAGCAGAGTCATGCCAGGATCATGCTAGGGTCACGCCAAAGTCACGCTACTTGGCGCCCGGGTGAAAACCACTGAAACACAGCCCAAATCCCTCAGAAAACATGTCAAAATTCAGTTCCATTCTCGGCCAAACCGAGCATCTTGTGGCTCCGTCTAGTAAAACGAGGCGGTTGCGACAAAAATGAAACCGCCCTAGTAAACGAGGCGGTTGACGCGCAGGGTTAATGTGCTAGGTGATCGTTCTCGGGGAAGATGCGGCTGAACACGTCCACGGAGTGCTCCGTGCCGGACGTGGACGTAGGTCGGTCGGCTGGGTTTGATTGGTTGCTGGTGCAGTGTCGTTTTGGCGCCCGATGGAGCAGCTTTTACAATTTACAATCCTATTCAGGACCGTCGGTGAGCATTGTCTTCTGGACGAGCTCGCACATCTCGTCAGGGTGCAAGTCAGAGGGCGGACGCGATCTCGGAGCTCGCGCTCGCGGAGGTTTAGTCGCTTGCTCTTTGCGCTTGTGGAAGCCAGTCTGATGCTGGAGCTGAATGTTGGTATTTGTCCAGGCAATGACGACGTTGGTGGGTGTTGGATGCCTGGCCAGCCTCCAAAGGACATGTGGCATTTGTAGCTGTAGCTTGTGCCCGACCACAACCCTCAAGCCCAGGCAGGAGTAGCAGCAGAGACTCTGAATGTTGCCACCTGGCCAGGAGCCAATTATTCTGAGCTGTCTGGCTTCGCGACGTGATCGGGCGTTGGGTTGTTGGGACATGATTGTTCGATGGATCGGAGTGGAGCAGTAAGTCTTTTCATGTACTTGCTTCATGTATGTTTTAGAAGCTATGAACAGAGCCAGTTTAACATTGTCCTGAGTAGCTTTCGGCTGAGTCTTTCGGCACAGCTTTGTCAAACACAGCAGCAACACAACTGTACTCTGTTAGCTTTAGATTGCTCTCGGCCAAAAGGGGCGGGCGTCCCACAAGCGTAGGAGTAGGAGCAGCAGCAGGAGCAGGAGTAGGAGTAGGAGTAGTCCTGTACAACTAGTAATGACATCGTGGCCAAGGCAGAAGATCCAAGCTTCGCAAAAGAAAGTCACAGACCCCAGCCAGAACCAGCGCAACATTTTGTACAGCAGAGTAAATCCGAAAGAATCTTCAACTTAGCGTCAGCGTATACACTTTGAGTCCCGATGCAGGTACCTTGGTGCCGAAGTATCTATTGTTTGGGCACATGGATCCTTAGACGTCCTTAGAGCTATGTCAGAGGTCTGTGTTGCGCCAACGGAGCTTCGACTTGCGTGATGCACCTTGGCTTTATGTGAATATGGGCTTAGGGGTTCTGTGGGGTTTCACCAGGTTTCAAGGATTTCCAGGTTTCTGCTAAGGGTTTCACAAAGTTTCATGGGTTGTGAGACTGTTTGGGGTTCCGGGCTAGGGTATGGTTTTCGGGCTGGGGCTTGGTATGGGTAGGGTTCTTCCAGGTGCAAATTGAGGGGTTTCGGTAGGGGCGAGTGTCCAGGTGTCCCTAAACCCTAAACTCTAGAACCCTGGCGTCTAAACCCTACACCCCTAGGCCCCTGCACACCCAAACTTTCAAGCCCCTAAAGTCTAAACCCCAAACTCTTAAAACATACCTTAATTGAGGAATATTCCTTAAATCATATAAGGGATCCTATTATAATTTAAGGTATATTCCTTAATTAAGGGATATCGGAGTCTCTGAGATACAAAGCTGCAGGTCTTCGACCTAACCCGCGCGAGTTCCCAGGGCATCTCGGGGATTCACAGCCTGGAAATCCAGGCGGCGCGTGCAAGGGTTTAGGGTTTAGGATTTAGGGTTTAGGGTTGTTTGTAACCCACATGCTCCTTAAAAGGGATCTATAAGGGTCAATACAAAGGCCTAAACAAATACTATAGGGTTCCTTTAAAAGGTTCCTCTTAAAGGGGTCTATAAGGATCACAAGAACCCAAAACCCCTAAACCCCCAACCCAACCCTAAAGCCTATACCCAAAACCCTAGACCCTACACCTAAAACCCAACACCCTAAACCCCAACACCCCCAACCCAAGCCCTAGACCCTAAACCCCAACACCCCCAACCCAAGCCCTAGACCCTATACCCCAAAACCAACCCCCTAAACCCTAACCCACAACCTAAAAACTTGAGGTTTAAGGCTGCAAGGTTAGAGGGCTGCGGGGGCTTAGGATGCAGTCTTTGGCGCTCAGGGCTGCTTCGGAGTTCAGGGATCAGCGAGAAACCCTAAACCCCTAAGCCCTAAACCCTGAAAGGTTCGGAGTTCAAGGATCAGCGAGTTGTGTTTAGAGTGGAGGCAGTTGTTTTGAACTTTTGGGTTGAGGGTTGTAGGGTTTGGGGTTAAGGTTCTTTAGGGTTTAGGGCTTGGGGTTTTAGGGTTTATAAGGTTAAGGGTTTAGGGTTTTAGGGTTTAGGGTTTAGGGTTTAGGGTTTTAGGGTTTAGGGACTGTCGGGTTCAGGGTTTGGGGTTTTGGTGCTAGGGTTCAGGGTTGTATTGAGTTTAGCGAAGCATCAGCGATCTAGGGCCGTCCGGGCTTAGCCTATTTCAGCGCCCATGTTTTCGATAGGTAAGGCGCTGAAGGGGGTACGGGGGTTTTACATTGGGGGACTCGTTGGCCCTAAACCCACACCCTAAACCCTAAACCGTATAAGTTTAAGAGCTGAAAGGCATTCAGACAGGGCAGTGTCGGATGTGGCGGTTTGGGTGATGTTCTAAGGGCTTGCGGGTTTTGTGCATACTGGCATATTCCGTGGCTAGCTTGAACTGAACCTCGAACTATCAATCTACATGTAGCGACCCAACCGCTGTTAATTCGGAGAGATCCGTTCCAAGAGCTCATGACAGGGCCTTGAGGTGACAGGCTTGCGGCTCACGGCCTCGAAGCTCCAAGATGAAATTTGCTGCCTCGTTCCTAAATCCCAGGACCTAACGGCTAAACCCCGAAACCTAAAATGCCTAACGCAGGGCCCTAGCAAAAGCAAATGCCTAACGCCTCAAACCGCCATCAACCCACACAAACCCAGCAAACAACAGGCCCTTAGATCCAGAGCTTTGGATTTGCAGACCGTACCCAGTCGCTGGTATGGTGATTTTGAGGCTAGGGCTTACAGATTATGGTAGTGCACGCAGTGACTGCATTGTACGTTAATTGTCGGAGATAGTACTTATTGCTACCAGGACTGTAGTCTATATCTATATGTCTGTCTCACTTTTGTACCAGGGCTCCTCATATTTTTTGCATGGCAGGTGTGGATAGCAGTGCTACAGGACTTGTAGTCCACATGCTTGTTCCTTTCATTGTTGCCAACGCATCATATCACAGTTCCTACTACTGTCGCTTCTGCATTCTGTCATGACAATTTAAGTCCTCAAAGTCCTAGGTCCTCAGCCTAAGTTAAAGGCTCTGGCTCCCTTTCCATGACAGGTGGCTGAGCTGTCGGACTTCCGACTGTCCCTGGGCTCGCCATATCTTTATGATGCAAGAGTTTAGGGCTTTAGGGTAAGAGTCTCTGGGAACCCCAAGCCCTAAATCCAAAACCCTAAACCCTAAACCCCAAGCCCTAAATCCAAAACCCTTAGCTCTGAAACCTAAAGACGAAGTTCTGATGTTGAGATGCTGGGTCCTGTTTTTCTGCGGGTGGTAGAAAGCTTCGACCACGATTTATGGTAGTTTAAAGCCTCGCGAAATCCCACGTCCAACATCCAAAAAGCCCTACGCTCAAAAGCCCCGAAACCCTATGCCAACTCCTTAAAGTCTGAGAATTTTCGGAAAATAGGAGCCCTCTGATATGAAGTAAGCAACCCAACTCTCTACAAGTTGAGGACAACACACTTTCCGACGGTGCCGGCACGTCCGCTGCTGGCCAGAGGCTCCTTCGCGTGTCTTTGCAGGGGCCGATTGTTAAGGGTTTAGCGGTTGAGGGTTTCAGGGAAAATCCCTTAACTAACCCCTGGACCCAAAACGCTTGGGTTTAAAGTTTAGGGTTTTGGGCTTTAGGGTTTCAGGTTTGTCAGGGGCTTGGGTTCTTTTTTCAATCGCTGGTTGTTTGCTCTTCTGCTTCTCGCAACACCCAAACCCTCCAGCCGGCACCTAGCCGTAGCCCTGATAAAGGGCCCTGACATTCCCAGAGACTCCAATATCCCTTGATCAGGGAAAATAGCCTAAATTGTATCGGATCCCTAATATGATTCAAGGAATATTCCTTAATTAAGGGATATTGGAGTCTGTGGGTTACAACCGGAAATTATCCTTCACATGATTGTAGGATGCAGCAGGCGCTCTAAGTTACTACTTGCTAATTATTCAGACCTCGACTTCAAACCCTCCCCTGAGGCCCTAAACCCTAAAACTTTGAGAATCGCGGCTAGGCCGGCAAGAGGAAGCCTGGTTGTCGCTGGGCAACGCTGCCACCGAGGGTGAGGCCACGGTTTCGCTGAGGCTTTGGGCTTTTAGGGCTTTGGGCTTTTTGGGGTTTAAGGATGTCGGGTTTTGTATTCATCCGGTTGATGATAGAAATCCTGCATTACCTTAAGGACCCTAAACTATGGGAATTATGGTATATTCCTTGTTACGGGTACCGTAGGGCTACAGAGTCTATGGATCGGGCTCGAGGATCTCAAGCTCCGGGTGTCGATCTTTCTGGCTCTTCATTCGGTCTATAGCATCTCCTAGTGCTCTAGGGCTTCAAGGTCCCGTGTCAGGGTTTGAGAGTTTGTATGAGCTACAAGTGGGTGGTTGTCAAAATTATCGTTCCTTTTTGGGTACCCTAAATATTCGGTGCCGTACTATATTCGGGACCCAAAAAGGGACCATAATTTTGACAACCACCCAAGTGGTCCAAACAATAAAGCAATTTCCATACAGCACCGTAACAGTCCCCAATATGTTGAGAGGAATAAGTACGAGGATCCCACGAGGGGTTTACAAGGCTCAGGGCTCGGGGCCTAGTGGGTGTATACGGACTTCGAGTTTAGTGTGCGGTTTAAGGCATTGCCAAGTGGCTTCGTTTGACGATCTACACGATCGGCCTGATCTTGGTTGTTGGTCATGTTCTTCGACATGTGACACACTGTCTTCCACGAGCGTAACACTCCTCCGCTTCATTCTTTCGGTTCACGCAATACAGAAGTGCGTTTTTGAGGTTGCTGCGGGGCTGCGTCAGCCATCGTAACCTTAGCCTGAGCCTTGGACCCTAATCCGTAACTGCCCCAAACTCTAAACTCTTGGCCGAATCCATAAGACCCTGAATCCGAAACCCTAGTTCTAGCTGTATGCAGTCGCAAAAGAGCCCATAAAAAAGAAAACAACCGAATATCTTGACCTTAAGTCCTAAATCCTCAACCATGCATTTCTTCTTTGGCCAAACATGACATGGGCAGAAACCTAGGTATAGTGCTATACAAGCATGCCTGCAGAGTTCTAGCAGCGCGGCATCAACTAGCACTTTCTTCAAAGTCCTTGAGCAGTCAGCACATATAGCATGACATGCTGTAAAGACCAGCAAAGTACAAGTAGCGAACCCTTCCGAACTTTATCGAAGGTCCGAGTACTATAGAGCAGCTCTGGCATGTACTGCATCGGAAAGTCTCGAACTAAAGTCTTATTCTTGGACCCTTTGGGAACAGTGTCTGCTGCATGGGAGACCCAGTCCGTGAAATAGCAGAAGTGTCCGAGTTGCTCCGGGCGCGTAGCACCTGCGGAGCGAGTGCCCGTGAAGTGCGGCGAGGGCTCGTGAACAACGTGGTGGCGAAGATCGAGCGGGCGCAGGAATGCGATGCGGCGCAGCTGTACCAACCCTCAAGTTTCCTTGGCTGGATCTCCAGCCAGGCAGCGACATTCCGGCATAGATGCAAGCCTCTACATCGAAACTCCAAACCGTAAGCCGAAAAACGCCATCCAAACCCATGCTCAAAGCCCCAAGTCTTAAATCTTAAGCTTCAAATTCTAAGCCTGAATTCTAAGTACCGAACCCCAAACTCTAAAAACCCTGAATCCTTGAAGCGTAAAGCCAGCAACGTAAAACCTTACCTTAAATTACCATAGCCTACTGTTTTGTAAGTTCTTGTTTTAAACCCGAAGTATGGATTTTATAGGGACCCTACAAAGAATTAGGTTTTGGTAGTTAACCCGTACCTTTCCGGTGAGGCGTTCCACACGGTGCGGATTCCGGCAGCAGGCTCGAGCATTTCGGGTTTTTTGGGGGGCCGTGCTAGGGTTTAGGCTTTAGGGTTTAGGGTTTATAGGGTTTAGGGTTTCGGGTTTAGGGTTTATAGGGTTTAGGGTTTGCAGCAGCAGGGTTTCGGGTTCAGACGCAACCGTGAAGCGCTTCGTGGCGCAGGTCGTGAGTTCCGGCACAGCATCAGCGCCGAGCTTCAGCCAGGCATTCCAGCGATGTTAATGTAGGAACCTGATTAAGAAACCCTGGGCCCATAACCCCAAAATAGTAGGATTCAGATAAGGAGTCCTAATAAAGGCCCAAGGTTTCTTAATCAGGTTCCTACATTAGGATTAAAAGGGTTCTAGGTAATAGAGCGAGAACAAATACCAATATTGATCCTTTGGGTTCCTATAAGCGATATACCCCCAAACCCTATTCTAATCATTAAGGACTATATCCTGAGATGTTCGGACGTTACTTCAAGCAGTTTCTTACGGGCGTAGAGATTCGGGCTTCGGGTGTTTTGGGGAGTTTAGAACCAGGGTTTAAAGTTTCGGGTTGAGGGTGCTTTGCATTTTGAAGGTTGTTATTCCGATAAGAAGCTCCCAAAGTAGGAGGCCGTGTGCGAAGGTGGAGTGTCGAAGCTTGCACTGGTCAGAAGCCAGCTTTCCCTTTAGGTTTAGGATCGAAGGTTCAGGTTAGCACCAGGAACAACTTCTTTAAGCTGTAGTGGCAGGTGCAGGAGTAGGAGCGGCAGAAGGAACTGCATCAGAAGGAGAAGCAAAGTAATGCTATTGCAAGAAGTGTGGCATCGAATTAACATTTGGCTGTGATTTGGCAGAAGGGAGTCCAACATTGAGACGGAGCAACATTTGACAGCGAGGATGCCGGTAGCGGTAGGAAGCAGCCGACAGCAACGCATTGCGCGAAGGTTCAAGTTGGGATGCATCATCTTACATAGTAGCTGAGTAGGTAGCCTTTAACCTTTTGGGTTTGATATACTCCTACCACAATTGAAAAGGTTAACTGTTTTTGGGCTAGGGTACTCAGCCCCCTAAGTCTCTATGTCATGCATAGTTTCAGATCGGCAGTTGGTACCCACAGCGATCTACACATGCGACAAAAACAATCACAACAACAACCGTACCAATGATCATAGGAACAACCAGCACAAATAGTACCTTGAAGACACAGGAATACTTTCAGCTGGGATTTGAGAGCTCGTCTTCCGGGTAAGGTTTAAGGCCCATTCCTTGTTGCAGGAGACAAGCTTTGTCAGCCTCTTCCCCGAACCCTAAACGGCCCAAACCCCAAGCATTAAGCCTCAACCCCCAAAGCGCAGACGTCGAAGCCACTGGTTTTGAGTCTCCTGGGTGTACATCTGTCATCACTCTGTGCTTCTGGACCCTGGGCATTGTTTTTAGGTGACTGGGCCGTGCTGTGAAATTTCCAAGAATAAGCTTGCTGTATCTTGATGTCGGGGCTTAGGGCACTTAGGTTGCAGGTATGGGTTCGACCTAGGGCTTTAGGCTTTAGTTTTTGATGTTTGGGGCGCAGGTTTTTTTTTTTAGGGACGTAGGCTTGCGGGGAGCTCAGGCTGAAGGGAGGTGGGGGATGCCCCAAAGCCCAAAATTTGTGGGGTTTAGGGTTTAGGGTTTAGGTCGCAGGTGAGTACACAGTTCTGTTCGTCATGGAGATGCCGGCAGGTTGGGGGGCGGGGGGTTTGGGTAAATGAACGGACATGGCCGAGATTCAACACCCGATACGTGTACAGAGATGAAGCAAAACACCAATGCAGTATGGCAGCCTTGGTAGTCAATGCACAGACGCAGGATTGTGAATGGATGCAGAACTGTCACAGCCGATACAGTACTCGATGATGGTAGATGGCCGTGTTCTAGCGGCAGAGTAGAGTAGCGGCTCAGACTGCTTGACAGCGAGTAATTAGCAGCAGCACACAGTCCATAGCAGGATGACCCACAACTCTGAGTATATATATATATACACACACACATGCAAACAACAACAAATGTCGACGAAGCGCGAATAATTGAAGGGTGAGTGCGAACCCATTGGTGCATTCGTCGGCACAACACAGGTCAGCGGCCAACAGTACAAAGCCAAAGTCCTGAGTTTCAACCAACACAACTACAGCAATGCATCGCAAACAGTTATTGCAGCGATTCACGGACCAAGTCCTGCACTTCTTGAGATACCTTAAGCTATGGACTTGCTGGTCTCTTCCTTTCCACGGATAGCACAGGATTTTGCTTATCAATCAGAATTAAATAGAATCAGCAACAGTTGAATAATATTCCATATATAGATATATTAGGACCTGAATAGTAGCCCTATTATAGACTGTTACGGCATGGGGGCAGTACCCAAGTTATGTAGAATCAGAATCTACACGAAAGAGACTTCCTGCACCGACGCAGTTCTGCAGATGCCGCGATGTATACGTGTTTAGGGTTTAGGGTTTAGGGTGGCTTACTCAAAGGGTGATGGGACTCAGTACTTGGGGTTATAAGTAAGCTAACTACAGTTAACCCCAATAAAGGTACTTATAACCCTACTTACTAGGTCCCATTGACCCTCCAAGTAGAGTTAGGGTTTAGGGTAAGTTGTCTTAAGTTGTAAGAAGTGCATGCGGTATTTCGGAATCAGAACGGTCTTTAAGAAAGCGGCAGCAACAAGAGCCAGCACATAGTAAACATATCCAGAAGAACATACCACATAGCGGTAAGTGCGACATAGTCATGCGAGACAGATCTACAAGCCTAAAGGCATATCCAGCAATTCCGGTTGCAAGAGATGCGAAATACAGCAGCTACAGAGAGCCTAGCAAGAGCCTTCGGAGTCAGAACTTGACGGTCTAAATCCTAAACTTGCTAAACTCTAAACTCACTCGCAGATCATCGGTTTGACGCTTTGGATAATCGAGTTTTAGTGTTTCAAGGATGTCAAGTTGGTGTTTCGGCTTTGTGGCATTTGGTTTATCAGTGGCACCCTTTGGAGCAAAAGCGTGGGATTGGAAATTCTGGGGCATTTGGTGTTTCATGGAGTCAGGAAATGCCGACTGTGTCAGGGCTGAGCAGCCAGCGAGCTCGCTTGTCGTTTTTTTGGAAAGGGGGGCGGTTGTTTGTCACCTGTCTGGCTGTCACCGTGCTTGCCATGCTGCTGTAGCACCTTAGCATAGTGCATCGGTTGGGGTGCAAACTTGGGAGGATTCATTCGTGCTCTTGGAGTCATAGGGACCCTTAGGGGGATAAGGGGGAGAGGGGTAGGGTACTATACTTCCTTAAATTGGCCTTTGTTATCAAGGCCTTAACGGGGCTATTACGCCCCCGACCCCCCTCCGCCTTACCCTGCCCAGGGTCCTTGTGATGGGGTCACTTTGCATGCTCGCAAGATGAACCCGTCCATGATTGTCAAATTACCCAGAGACGCGCCAATATCCCCTAATTAGGGAATATTCCTTAAATCATACTAGGGATCCTACTATAATTTTAGGTATATTCCTAAATTAAGGGATATTCCTTAATTAAGGGATATTGAAGTCTCTGGGTAACCCCTTATAGGGTTGAGGGTTTCGGGTCGAAGCTATTTGGACCAAACCAAGTCGAACTGCGAATCTGCACCCGGAACACTGGAAGCCGCAAACCTCAAAGGCGTGGCCGCAACAGAGTTAGAAAGACGCCAAAATAGCTATTGCTATCATTCCCTGATCGTTCCTTTGTAGTAATACCGACCATACGCCAACACCCTATGCTGATTAAGAAGACCCTTATAGTTCACAGGGAATATTGTGTTATTTGTCATTGACAAGGCGGACTGCGACCCTGCGCCGGAGTGCTGTGCCGAGGTTGCAATCAGAAAGCGTCGAGGTCTCGCGCTAGGCTTTATTCACCGGGCTAGAATGGTGGTTTTTAGGGTTGAATGAGGATTTATCGAGTCTTACGAGAATTTACAGGGCTTGATAGCATTTTAAACGGCTCAATGAGGGGTTTCAGAGTCCATGGTTTGGTGCTTAAGCCCGATAAACTACAACAGAGAGCATCAGGTTTCCACGGCAGCGACCTGGTCGGCCAGGTCGTGGCAGATGAGTTCTTCTGGGAGGAGAGGAAGCATATACATATACATATATATATATGTATGTATATAATGTTTCAATGCATATATCTAAGGTAATTATATGTGTATGTGTATATATATATATACATGAGAACTTTCAGATTCCAGCAGCTCTCAGGCGTTTCGACTCTTCAAAGGTCCGACGGCGGTGTGGCCCGCAACAGTGGACCCAGAGACTCCAATATCCCTTAATTACGGAATATTCCTTAAATCATTTTAGGGATCCTACTATAACCTGGGCTTTGGAGTACCATCTTTAATACTTTTTCTCTTAAAGGAACCCTTATGAAATAAAAGTTTATACTTTTTGCTCCCTGGTTACTTAAAAGCCCAGTAACTTAAGTGTAAGGTATATTCCTTAGTTAAGGGGTAAGTATTGGAGTCTCAGGGGAGTCGTAGAGCAGACACGTGCTCCCTGTTTTGCCAACATTGCAGTCGGGCGGCAGCGCCGGACGAAGCTAGGTTTAGGGTTTAGGGTTTGGGGTTTAGGGTTTGGGATTTAGGGTTTGGGGTTTAGGGTTTGGGGTTTAAAGTTTAGGGTTTGGGGTTTAGGTCATTTTTTGCAGGAATTGGATTGTATATTCCTGCACTTAACATATGCCTAAACTCCTAAAAGGAAATTCGGATTCCCAGCAGAAAGAATGCTAGTGAGAACACCAGTAATAACTATCAGTAATAGTAATGACAGTAGCAAAAGGAATAGTACATACTAGTAATAGCAAGGGTAATCAGAACAAGAATAAGAAGGACAAGAAAAAGCAGAAGAAGAAGAACCAGGATGATAATAACAATAGTAGCAACATACAGAATTTTTGAAAGCGTCAGGAATGGTCACAATGCATACATATATATATATATATCTATGTATACATATGTACATAACTGTTTATGCATATGTAACACAGCAAAAGCTGTGACTTCTGCCACAGGGACACAGGTTCAGGGTTGAGGTTTCGGCAGTTATGACAGTTACAACTACCACGTATGGGGAGCCAGCTATCAACACGATGCCTAACTTATTTACAACCCTGCCTAATAACTGCCAAGCCTCCATGAACAGCTTGAAAGCGCAATTGAGCATGCCTGTGCCCCAAATGAAAGCCCTCAGCCAGCCCAACCTCCCTGAACCCTATAAGCTTCAGTGAAGCCTCAACCCTAAGCCATAAGCACTACCTTAAACCTCAAACCCTGGATGTTAAACCTCAAAGCCCTAACTCGAAGCTCAGTAGGGCTCAAGGTTTCGGGGTGGGGGAGATCCCGAGGCTCAAAAGCCCTTCTAAGACTTTACAGAACCCTTGTAGAACCCCTATGGTTCAGGGTGGTTTACAATGGTTTAGGGAGAACCCCTTCTAGAAACTTCTAGAGAATCCTACCCGAATCCACCCCTCATCGCAACCGTCCCAGAAAGCCAAGGTTGCACGTAGCTTTGGAGCCCAGATCTGCCGAGGTGTCCTTGCATTGTGAATTTTTGTTGGCCAGCTGGGGCTTCAAGGTTAGCGCTCAGGGGCTTAAGACGGCTTGTGGCTAAGGGTTAAAGGGTCGCGGCTTCGGGTTGAGGTCTACGGTGTAGGATGTAGGTAAGGTTGAAAGTGCAGTCGGAATTGGAGGCTTGTGGGTAGTCACATTGTCGGGAATGATTGGGCACTTCGTCCGCGCTTAGGGTGTCTTTAATCCAGTGTTAGAGTGTTGATTGCGCGGGTTGCATGTCCTTGCAGAGTCGAGAGTTGCAGCGGCCCGGTTTAGTGGCTTAAGGGTTTCGCTTGGGGTTTGGCTTGTTCTCAACACCTTGTGTTTGAAGAATTCAGTAACGTGGGTTTGGTACCCCCTGCAATAGGAGCCTGACAATTTGATGCTTGATTCCACCACAACACAGCATCTGTCAATGTCTTTTGAAGTTTTTAGGATATAAAGAGGACCGAAACCCCAATTTGTGAATTGCGATGTCGGGCTCAGATTCTTGCGACTTGTGTAGGGCTTTAGGAGGCTTGTGATGTCAAGACCGGGCGCCCGAGGGTTCGAGGTCCACACCCACCTGCCCACGCACGTAACCCATGTGCACACGCAGACACAGACGCAAACAAAGGAATGAGAAGGAGTCTTAATCTGGACCACCGAATTGATCCTCCAAGGCTCAAGTTAAGTCTACACCCCAACATTAGTTTGGGGTGCAGGATTTTACGGTTTAGGGTCTAGGGATCATCGGGTTTCCGGCTCTGACTCAAACCCAATCCATGCCCCGGACACCTTCAAGCCCAAAACCAAGCCCTAAACCTTCCTTAACACCCTTTATCCTCAGGCCTGGATTTTGCGCCCTAAACCCTAAACCTGGAAACATCAGAAGCGATTCCGAAACCCTGAAACCCGAAAGCCTGATATGCCCAGAGACTGGAAACCCCCAGCATTGGTTTTTTTTTCGGGTTTAGGGTTTAGGGAGAATGACCCCAAACCCGAAACCTGAAACAAAGCCCTAAACCTTGACTCAGAAACAAAACCCTAAGACTTGGTCTCATCAAGTGTTAAGTTTGCTAAGCCCTCTCCAGACCCTGCCTTGGGTGTCGCGTCTTTCTGTGAAGGTTTTCCGTGTAGGATCCACGGGACATTTTACATACAATTATCAAGTAGGTATGAATATGAAGAGTACCCGTTTCGGCTATTTGGAATGTTCACCGGAATTGATCATGAGAGGCGCCTGGGCTCACATGCTGACGACACCATTCCACAGAACTTCGATATTTGATCTCTTTTGCACTCGTACTGTGTGCCGGGCGCCAAAATCGGAAACCCTGGACCCTTGAACCTACGTTGGTGCGGCAATGCAGCCCTCAGCTATGAGGTGGACCGACACCTGCCAGTAGGATTTCTACGTTCCGAGTCTCAGCACTGAGAACAAATACTGCAAATACACGTCAGGGATGTCGGATGCAAGGAACTTCTTCGCCGTGAACTGTCGCGCTACAGCCTGAGGCCTGTGTCCAATGGCAAGAGCCAGGCAATTGGTGCGCCCGATTCATCTCCAATCTCCTAAGCACATGCCAGCCATGCCTTTGTTGACTGCTGGAAAGTTGTGCTTGGACGGGAGAGGGGGTTTTGGGACGCAACCCGATCAGACCTCCTTCAGTCGTCTTCTTCATCCACGCCCGAGATATTTTGTTGGAAACAAAGCCTGGGCCCTAAACCCTACCCTAAGCCCTAAACCCCAAACCGTGAAGCCCTAAACCTTAAACCCAAAGCCCTCAGCCCTAAACTCTAAACCCTATAAGCCCCAAACCCTAAACCCAGAGACCCCAATAACCCTTAATTAAGGAATATTCCGTAAATCGTTTGAGGGATCCCACTATAATTTAAGGTGTATTCCTTAATTAGGAGATATTGGAGTCTCCGTCTCCTAAACCCTAAACCCGATAGATCCTTAAAGGAACCCTTATAGATCCCTTGAACAGGATATTGGAGTCTCTGGGTCGTCCGCCTAGGATGCCGGTTCCTGTCCTTCGTTCGACCGGAACGGTATCCTCGATCTCCAGGCACCTGAAGCTTCACGTCTTCTGGGGTCTCTAGGATGTAGGGGTTATGTATGTTGGGGGTTTAAGGTTCAGGGTTTGGGAATGCTTGGGGGTTTGGGGTTTATCGTTGAGGGTTGTTTGGGGTTTAAAGTTGCGGGTTTAGGGATGTTCGGGGTGTCTAGAGTCTACCCATAGGCCCCAAAGTAGTTCCTTTTTGGGGTTCATATTTAGAACTCTATAAGGTCATCCCAAAAAGGAACTACTTTGGGGCCTCTTGGTAGACTTTCATGTTCTGGCTCAGTGCTTTTAAATGCTTGCGTAGCTCTGCGGGGTTTCGCGCTTGGTGGTTGTTTGGAGGTTTGAGTTGTCCGAAAACGCAATTAGCCGAATCTCGAAACTCGGAGCGCAGGCCGGGAACAGGAGCTTGGAGACGGAAGTGTTTAGGGTTTAGGGTTTAGGATGATTGAAAGTTTATGGATTTTGGGTTTTTCGGTGTTCAATATGGACAACCTGAAAAAGGCTGCCCTCATTATTCAGAGGGATAATTACTGGAGAACCAAGATAAATCTAGAGTTTAGGGTTCAAAACAAATGTTTGGGATTCAAAAAAGTGTAGAGTTCAAACAGGATTAAAAGAAGCTGCGGGTTTAGGGCGAAAGGGTTTATCTCAGGTTTGAGGTGCAGAGTAGTGCAGAGTTTGGAGTTTGGGCTTTGCCCCAAAACGCCAAACCTGCAACATGAAGACATGCGGGCTATAAATCGAGGGAAAGGATTCCCTGAAGCAGTGGCGTTCGGATTCATGCCGAGGCCATGTTCAGCGTTTAGGGTTTAGGCTTAGGTGCGGTTATAAGTACCTCTGGCGGGGTTAGAAGTAGTTATCGCCACAGCATTTAGAACTGCAATTGTTGTTTTGGGGCAACTCTAACCGTCCGCCCAAATTCCAGGCCCAAAGCCCCCTGAAAAGCTTTGCAGAACCCGTCTACAGCCCTGAAAGAATCCCTGACCCAGAGACTCGAATATCCTGATGCAGATCCTACGATTTAGTTAGGGCGCCTTCTCCGGCAACTGCCATACTATAGATTTGGGAGGGTTTAGGGTTCAGGTTCTAGGGTTGGTTGTTTGAAGCCCTAACCCACCGCAACGTGACCCATCCTAAGTCCTGCATGCTTCGGGTCTTCAGGAAGCCTAAACCCTGTTAACCCCCGTTCCCTCAATGGGCCAGCACCCTAAACCCTGAACCCTAAACCCCGAAACCCTAAGCCCTGAACCCTAAAACCCAAAACCCTAAACCCTGAACCCTTCCCACAAAACCCATTGCACTTATCAAAAAGCCCACCAGCAAACACTCCGAACCCAAAGCCCTTCCATAAAACAAAGCCGTTCCACTTAAGAAAAAAGTAAAAAAAAGCCCTACCAACAACAACTCCGAAACCCTAAGCCCTAAACCCTAAACCCTACACCCTAAACCCTACACCCTAAACCCTAAACCCTAAACCCTACGGGCTACGAAGTACAGGGCTTCGTCCTTGCATTTCGCTACGGTTCTACTCTCGGAGCCGAGGGTAGGGTGATGCAGGGCCCAGATCGATCTGACAGGTCATGGCACCGACCAAGACCTACTTTTTTAAGGGTCCCCATAAAAATTCTACATTAGGGTTTAAAACTAGAGTCTACAAAAAGGTAGGTTATGGTGCAGCCTTTGTTTTGGCTCAAAATCTTTTCTTCAGGACTGGTTTGAGCCAGCAATGACTCCGCACTTTCCGGCAGCGGTTGTACTTCTGGAACGCGCTCGAGTGAAGAACACATTCCTCGACTTCCGTGATGAAGTGGAAAAGGACGCGGTTAAGGGTTTAGGGTTTAGGACGCGGCTTCAGACATATCTTTGCCTTTGCCTTTTTATGGTTGCCTCAGCCCAATAAGGAACAACAAATGAATTTTAAATACTATCCCAACCATGACCTAGATATTTGTGTGTGTGTGTGCTCCTTGAATCCTAGTGGGGTCGTTAACATGTTTCTAGGTGGAAACATAGGGAAACAAAGGTGTCTTCAGTCTAGGGATAGCTTTGTCAGAAGCCTTCAATCGCTCCTTTTTCGGCCTCCTACTTCCGCGGCTTCGCCTGCCCGGAACCCTGACATTAAAGTTGTACTGGTGGTTCAGTCTAGCAACAGCCTGCTCAGCTCATGGGTTAGGTCTGCAGTTTGCATGCTGCGATAGAGGGTGAATTCCAGATTGCAGGCAGTTGAAACCTGAATTTCGCATGACTAGGTTCCTGAGTAGTATCCTGTCGCCCTTTGTATTTTAGGGCCCCTTATTGAAACCGAACAGTAGCAAAAGGATACCCTCATTATGGAGGGCATACTCAGAGACCTAGATGAGCTTCCCACCTTTGAGTCGAAACGCTCTGCGCCCGAAAGCTTCATGACTCCAATCCCCGAACCTCAGTTCTTGCCCGACGAACCCTAAATCTGAAAAAGCATGTGCCTGTGAGGAGGAAGCGCGCAGCCTCAAGAGATGCAATTCAGATCCTATCCTTTATCAAGGGACGTGGCTGGCCTTATTATGAGCAGCTGAACAGGGAAACTGGAACCATTGGACTTCCTGGTTAACCGTGCCCGCGTAGACCCCAACAAATTGAAAGAGCACATGGCAGTCCGAGCCTACAGACCCAAGAAAACTATCAACCATTCCTGAACCTTGAGCCCTAAACCCAAAACGCTGAGAACCACTATTCCTCAACCTTAAGCATTCGCAAGCCCAGCAAGAGCTAGCCGGGAGAATCAGTAGCACAGTCACCTAGAACCACTTTCGGGGCCTGAATAATTTGCCCATTCCTTCGGGTTTCTGAATATGTTTCTACAATATCATGCCCCGGAACCCCTTTTTGAAATTCTTCAGTCCCCTATAGTATGCTCCAAGGCTATTTTCTAGTTACCCACGGCAGCTTGCACTGACATGAGGGTCGCTAGGGCTCCGAATCCAGGCTCTTAAGGTCAACGGTTGTTTCTCAACATTACGAGCCTCACCAGAACCCGAACCGCCCCACTCAAGACAGTGTCGAACGGTCCGAACCTGGACCTTATGGGGTTCCTTTGAGGGTTACTACAAGGGTATTGCAGGTTCCTACTAGGGGAAGTAGGGGGGTTTTCTTAAGGGCTACTGTAAGGGGTGTTGTAGTGTTCCTTTAAAGGGCAAGTACAGGGGTTCCTTTAAAGGTTACTCTAAGGGGGATTGCTAGAGGCGTGCGTTAAAGCGTGAGCACCCCTGGAGACCCCTATTGCCTGTTACTGGTAGTAATGCAATACCCCCCCGGGAGGCGGGGCATGGGGGCCTTAATGCCCATAATAAGGACCTAATAAGGCCCATTTCAGGAAATATCGTCCCCTACCCCCCGCCCCCCTACCCCCTAAGGGTCCGTATGAATAATTTTCTTTAAGCTATGGCGGGGCATTGCATCTGAGCATGAAGCCCACAGGGCCCAAGAGTCTCTGAGTTGAGCCAGCGGGCGAGTAGTCCCGAACATCAGTACAACCTACCCCCCCCCAAACTGCTCTAAGTCTCTAATGTATGCTTGGTTTTGTTGTAAATGAGAACTTGAGTACGCAGAATGTACGTGAGAATCCTAAAGCCTCGAAGCCTACACCCCGAGAAACGCTAGGCTGCCTCATGTTTAGGGTCTTGGGTCTGTGCTCTCCTTAAGCCCAACCCCCCAAAGCCTGGAACCCCCGAAGCCCTCAACCCTAAACCCTGAAACTCTAAAACCCTGAACCATAAAACCCTAAACCCTAAACCCTGAAACTCTAGGACCCTGAACCATAAAACCCTAAAGCCCCTAAACCCCTAAGCCCCACAGCCCTTCCTTTCCTAGGGTAATCGCCTAGACCAAAGCGGACCACAGGTGGTTTGCAGCCGTTGGATTTGCAGTGCCCCAACCTTCGGGGAGCCGCGGTGGCTTCTGAGTTCCCTACCTTTGGTTAGTAGGGAATGGAGGAATGGTAGTAATAGTAGTTATAATTGTACCCCATTCCTCCATTCCCTACTAACCGAAGGTAAGGTTCAGGGCTTCGGAAGACTACGGCTGCATGAAATTAAAGAGCTTGCGGGGTTTAATCTTCAAGGCTTAGGGTTTATAGGGTTTAGGACATTGTCGACAGTCTACCGGGCAGTCGGGTGCAACCGTTCTGGCAACAAGCTTCACGGAATCAGCACCAAACCTTGACAAATGATTTTTTCGTATCCTACCATTCAACTACAAAGATACAGTGGTCCCGAGCCCTAACCTAAGATCCTACACCCCCAGCCCCACATGGTGAACGCCGCACAACAAGCCCGAAACTCCATAGCCCAAACCCTGAATTCTCAGCCGCAGGTCCTAAACCCCACCAGTGCAAGGGTTTTCGGATGTCTCAGAGCGGTTTAGCGCAAGCCTGCGTTTTAGATATGCCATACTACTGCTCAGGAATTCGGCTCGATGTTGCACTGTCTTGAACCCGGCTCTGAGCTTGGGGTTGATGGTGTTGATTGTGTCGTGCTGTTCCGGTTGCAGCCCATCGCACGTGGGGCTTGCCTGTTTCGTCTGGCAGGGTTGTCGTCAACACATTTCTGGGTTTTTGCTTCCATTTCCCATTCAATTTAAGCAAACAAGAATGAATCAACGCATTGCAGCATGCCTTTTGCTCTTGCGAAACAACCGAACTTAGAAGCACAAAAAAACAACAAAGCGTGTTTTGGTTTGCCGTAATGTTTCCAACCGCAAAGCAAATCGCATTTTTCTTTTAATTTTTCTCCTTATGTGTACATGCGTATATCTAACGTGAAGGTTAAGCAACTAGAAGGGTTTAGTATAGGGAGCTATTTTGGTGGCTTCCTATTATAAGTACAGTATATTGGGCCCCAAAACCCTATTCTAATTATTAAGGCCCCTATATTATCGTACCCTTATAGATCCCTTAATTTAGGGGCCTTATATAGTATCCTCAAAATAGTGATTTAGGCCCCTATATTGGGTGGCCCTTTTCTTGCTAGGATGGGGTCTAAGTCTAAGGATTCTACGGTTTGCGGATCGCAATGGAAGGGTCAGGTGGCTCAGGATTGGTGTGTTTGCACTTGTGGCAGGAAGCGAACTGCGACCTTCACCGCAGACATTGTGGGAGTGGCTGAGGCTCCTGTACTAGGAGGATTCAGCTAACTTGTAGGGTTTAGGGTTTAGGCTTTAGGCTTGGGATGTAAGGTTTGGGTTGCACAGCTTTGCTGAGGAGCCGACGAATTAGAGACGGCTACCTTGTGCAAGTACTTGTTGCTAAGACCCACACCCTCATACGCCGTAACTCTAGTAGACCAGTAACCATCAGCCCAAGTTTATGGATGAGCTGTGGGGACCTCCACCGTTCAAGGGGTGTTTCCGGTGTTTACGTTACCGAACCCGGGTCCTCCTAATCAATCCACCACAACTGCTAAACCGTAGCGCCCCAAACCCTAATATCCGAACTAAACTGTCTGGTGCTGAGTAGGGAGTGGGGGAATTGCGGGAATGGGTTATAGGGAGTACTATAAGGGACCTTTAGGGACTATCATAGGGATCCATTCCCCCATTCCCTGCTAAGAACCGGACAGTAAAACCGAAACCCAAAACCTTACATCAAACTTCAAGAGGATCACGGGATCAGGGGACTTGGCAAGTAGATTACAATGCACACAGTTGAATGTGTAAGTAGCCCCCAGCCATAAGCGACTGGAGCACTACTTGTCCTTCCTAGTGAGCCCTAAACCCTAAACCCGTACTGACCTGTTTTTGATGGACTCACACCTCGAGCCCCTTTGCCTTCAAGACAGGGATCTGAGTAATTAGCATTAAGCTTCCGTTATAATCCATATACAACTATACGACAACATACCTCCAAACCCTGTTCTTGTTACTAGGCACTCCCCCAAACCCTACAGTAAAACCTGTTCTCCTTAACCTGTTCTTCTTACTACCCACTTTTTTCAACTTTTTTCGGAACTATCTTGTTTCGTTGATGCTAAGAGGAAGAGGGACTTTCAGACGCTTCAGAAGGTTTAGGGTTTAGGGTAACCATGAACGGTCCTAGTTGCTGAACTTTGGAAGGTTTGTGGTGTGAAAGGGTTGTTGCCAGAGATTCTAATTAAGGAATATTCCTTTAAACATATTAGGGTTTCTACTATAATTTAACCTACATTCCTCGATCATGGATATTGGAGTCTTTGGGTTCAGGATTGAGGCTTTAGGACGCAGGATGGCGGGTTCCTGGGGCAAGACCATCTACTGAACCTGTCAGTTTGTCATTACCATGCATCAGTACAACCCCAAACCCAAACCCTCGACCTCCCTAAGCCTCGAACCCTAAACCCCTAAGGGTCCAAGTACATAATAATCATATACTCTCCTAAATATTGAGCTACATAACTACTATCCTAAACCCAAGTACCCAAGTATTGGGTCCTTTGGACCCTTGGGGAACCCTAAACCCATTGTGTTTGAATCGAAATCGATACGTCATACACGATGTACATTGGGCGTCGGCTTCCGCGTTTGGGGCCCAGGCCCATCATCGACTGCTGAGGGCTCAGGGTCCAGGGTTGGGCTTGGGGTTTAAACTTTGGGTTTAGGTGTAGGCTTTAGAGTTGAGGGTTTTTAATAAGTGATCAGAGTTCATGTTTTCAATTTCGGAGCAGAAGGGGTGGCTTGAACCGAATCCACAAAGCGCAGCACTCTACGAAGCCGACACCATGTCTGAAAGCGCCAGCGGACCGAAAGCGGCCAACTGCCCCGAAACCTCCGTGCCGGGCTTGAAACAACGGCTAAACCTTAAACCGAAACTTAAACCCCTAAGCCCAAAGTCCCAAGCCCTAAACCCTAACCCCCTGAAACCCTACCCCCTAAACTCAGGCCATTGCTGCCGCAAAGGATCCTCGCATTGCAGCAGTGCCGAGTGGCGAGAAGGCTTCGGATTGCAAGACAGGGCTCATTAATTTTCTGTACGCTTATGTATAGTATGTATATAAGTATTAGTATAATATATGTATATGTATATATATATATGTATATCTATATGTACGTATATATGTATATAATCTAGTACCTACCTACCTATCTATCTACCAATCTATCTACCAATCTACCTATCTATCTATCTATCTACGTATCCTTGTTTGGTTTATATACGAATATGTATGTATGTATATATGTATACATCATGTTTACATATACATATAAACATATATATATATATATATCTATATATATATATATATGCGCATGCGAACCCCCTCCCCCCGAGATGCCGCGATATCGCCACCAATCCTCCTACGTTTAGGCTTCTGGTGTATGATCCAGTTTTGAAGTTCCGAAAGGAGAACATATGTATGACGGCGGCCGCCTTCATTTTCAATTCCTTGCGACTCTCCATGCAGATACTCCGAGAGATTAACGATGAAACTTTCTGTGTGAATACCCGAAGATCAATGTGGGCCGGAGTATTAACTCGCAAGATAGCTTCCTGTGTAGTCTCAGATCAAAGCCCCAGCAATACGTATGAATGACCGTGAGCCGTGTTTGACTCCAATTCCCAAACAACAGTATCCCCATGACTAACCCTGCCAGACCTTACTGGGTCCATGGGTTAAGTCGCATCGGCTTGTGTTTAGTCGCATCGATCGAGTGTCCAGTTGGGGATTCTGCTAAAACGCATGAATCCGCATCCTCGGACATGCTTGTAAACCTANGTCCAGTTGGGGATTCTGCTAAAACGCATGAATCCGCATCCTCGGACATGCTTGTAAACCTAATGATTCAGCCAGTGTCCAGCTGCTGTTTGCGATTCCAGTGGTACCGGTTGCCGGCCTCGAGCGGTTGCCTGTGGAATCGAGCGTCTACATGGGGAATGGCTGGTTTGGAGATGCTGTGATGTTATGGGTGGTCACAGTGACTACTTCTGTGTGCCTCCAGCGGGTGCTTGTG